>CM014082.1:28509143-28536643 GCA_004119915.2 Collichthys lucidus | reverse complement strand
AAATGGAGCCGGCCGACCCATAAAAGCTCCATCCCGTGCCATAAAGCAGAATCTAAAACACACTTAAACCGCGAGTCGACAGAGGAAATGTGTTTCACGTTGTGGTTCAGAACCCTCAGGGCGTGGACACATTAAGACGTTGATATACTGCTCCAGTGAATTAAAGAGCTTGAAGTGTTTTTGCCTTTTTCTTTTTTACAGCGTCACACATCAGCCAGATGGCGTACAAACCTGATCCAACATTTCTACAGCACCCGAGTACTTCCTTACTCTCTCTAGCAATGCAAAGAGAAAGCAGTATGTCAGTCGATGTCATTTTATCGACTCCTTCCTCTAAACCAGTTAGAAACTGAAAAGGTCCACTCACCAAATTTCCAATGTTTACAGGGTCCGAAACAGTCGCAGTGTATTTCCAAAATTCAAACTCCAAACGAAAACGGTAGTAAATCCACAAGGAACATTTGAACCATGCACAAAGGATTTGTTCTGTCCGAGTCCGTGTAAACACTTTTTCTGTGCCACCAGTTCTTTAAACTTGGGCACAAACGGTGTGAGAGCCAGGCGTAGGCACTGGTGTAAATGTTCATTGGTGAGTTTACCTCTGTATTTGTTCTTCACCACTGTCATTGAAACAAAGCTTCTTGTCAGGGTTCCCACGGGTGCTTGAATTCCTTGAAAATGCTTGAATTTCAATTCAGTCTTTTCAAGGTTGTGAAAATGCTTGAATTTTTTGTGAAGTGCTTGAAAATGCTTGAAATTTGTGTGATCTCAATAAACCAAGAGAAAACAAAAATGTTTCCTAAGCGGCTACGCGCTTGATCCGATGCCTTTACATGCAGAACTCAGTTATCATACTTGCTTGGTGTTCTGCCGAGAAATAACAGTAGACTACTATCGACACCTGTTGGTCACTGTTATTGCGCTATGGTAGTTACACAATACACCGCTCACAAGCTGAGAATACAAGCCAATTCACAATTAGTTAAAAAACAAAACAGTCAATCTACCACCATATGAAATAATGCTAATTAGACCCATATTATTATGCCATACAGTGGCACCGCTGCACTTCCCATGACCATCATGGCAAACACAACTAGTAGGCTACCTATTTAAAGGTGCTGGAAAAATGGAAAAACTGGTGCTTGAAGGTGCTTGAAAAGTGCTTGAATTTGTTCATGAAAAAGGTGTGGGAACCCTGTCTTGTGCTTGCCTAAGACCCATGCCACTCGCAGTGAGGCTCCTGCTGGGTTGCTGACCTGACTATCACAGTTCGTGATGCTTGATATGACACTCGCATTCCATTTGTTTGTAGAGTTTTGTGGATAGTTCTGTTCGAGGTGCTCATGCTTTCTTTCATAATGCCGCTTCACGTTTCCACTTTTGACGAGAGCAACGGTCTCACTGCAGATTAAACACATTGGTTTCTGCAGGCAGTACAAATGCATATTTGTCTGTCCACTCTGTCTTAAATTCTCGGTTTTCTGAATCCACCTTTCGTTTCGATAACTCTATCACTGACCGACAGACAGAAAACAGACTCGCACACTGGCCTCATGTTCGCAGCTTCACTGAGTTGTCATAGTGATGATAAATAACCTGATATTTAGTTTTTTGATTTGTCGTGAGATTGGCTACGTGGAAATACATCCAGAAATAGCATGGCAATGAAATCTCGCTTGAAACACTATAAAAATAAATTAATAGCAATAATAATTTTAATAGTAATATTTGCTATAGAGAGATTTTGTCTCGGTCCGGGTCTGCATGCGGATCGGAGTCCGCTAGTTGAGTAGGTCTGCTCACCTGTACTGTTGTTCAGAACATCTGAACTAACTCTTTCTTCTTGTTTTTTCTGCTGCAGGTTCGTTCATGGTGGTGAACGCATCGGGCCGGGCGTCGGGACAAAAGGCTCACCTGTACATGCCCACCCTGAAGGAGAACGACACCCACTGCATCGACTTCCTGTACTCTTTGTCCAGTCGGGACGGAGCCAGCCCCGGCACACTCAACGTCTACATCAAGGTCTGTGTGTGTGTTTGAGTGACTGACAGGCAGGCATGGATTGACAGATGGAGCCGTCTATCAGGGGCTGATAGACTGAAAAGACTAACCAGATAAACAAACAAACAGACCTCTGTTCGCTGTCGAGCGGGGATAAGGTTAGCTCTGGGGCTTTGAGTGTTTATGTAGGAGTGTGTGTTTGTGCTTGTGTGTGATAGGCACAACTCATCTCAACCTTTTTATGGGAATAAATCCAGCTCTAGTGTGCATTCGATGGTATGGTGTAAGAAGATTTATAAAAACTTAATTAATTAAAACATTCGGGATAGGACGCCGTGAGAGATTCTCTGTGCTGAGAGTGGATGTTTGATACCGATGTATGAAGCTACCGATGGGCAGATGGGTAGAATAAAGAAGTCTGAAGGTCAGAAGGGAGCTGTGGATGGAGGGCTGGAGCGTTGGAAGGAAAGACTGGTGGGGATGTAAAGACGGAGGAAAGGGATGAAAAGATACGGCACAACTTAAAGAGACGGATGAAGATCTGAAGCGAGTAAGTCAGGGGGATTAACAAAGCACCGGACTGGAGAATCATTAAGTGAAGCAATCGACTAATGAATTAACTGATAAATGTCAGAAAATTAAGGAATCAAGAGGTGATTGAACCATGAACATATTGTTATATCCCTGAGGAGGTTGTCGACTACCAGGATGGTTTCACTGGTGGAAAATGAGGAACTGACCGTGGATTTGTGATGAAACAGCAGCACCAGAGACGCCGCTGATGGAATCACCACTTGTTTTTTCTGTAAACTCTCCAGTCAACCTGCAGGTGACCCTTTTATTGTATTCATCCTCATCTCATATCATCTCCTGTCTGCCTGCAGGTGAACGGCGGCGCCCAGGGTAACCCGGTGTGGAATGCCTCTGATACTGTCACTGAAGGCTGGGTGAAGGCTGAGCTGGCCATTTCTACATTCTGGCCTAACTCCTATCAGGTAACACACACACACACTTTGTCTTTGCAAGCATGAACATCCAGGTAGTAAGATGACCAACCTGCCTCTTAGTGTATTCCCTTTAATATCATAACACAAAACTGTTGCTGTTTAATGACTGTTTGTCTGTGTGTGTGTGTGTCAGTCTGTTTAAAGTGCAGAAACATACCCCGCTGTGTTGTTTTATTGAGGTAGTACAAAAGTGACTGTTTTACCTAATGACAGAGCTATGAGTAAATGAAGGCACCCCTGTGTTGCACACACACACACACACACACACACACACACACACACATCAGAAGCACAACCATAGTGCATTAAGCGTGTGTGTTTCCCTCCCTATAATGAGGAGTCACCTCCCGTGGAGAAACGGCACTTTCTTTTTCAAAAAGGACAAAAACATTGTCATATTAAAGTACGGGCCACTGTGAGGGGAGCAACAAATATGTGTTACACCATGTGAGTTGGTAGAATAAATATTTTTTTTGTGTGTATTGGCACTAAAACTGAAAAAGAACATTTTCAACTTTCTCCACTGTTGACACATTTGATAAAACACAATATTTTTCAACTTTTTTCTTGCATTTTTCTTACTAATCTGATAAAGTTCTGGTCTGTGGCCAGTCTGAAGTGCAAGATGGGACTTGTATACTCACTGGACAAGTCACTGCCAAGACTTTGTATTCTTTTGATATGAAAAAACATGGAGGACAGTGAGTGGAGCAGCCAGCAGATAAAAAGTGGATCGATTATCTTCTTCATTTTTGGCAGTACAGGAGGGCAAAAAAGACCAGTGACGTCTGCAAGGCTGAGCATTTAAAGGTGCAGTGTGTGGAATTCAGCTGCTTCTACTGGTAGATTGCAGTTGACTGAATACCCCTCACCTCACCCTTTTGTTTTAAGCATGAAGGGGAAACTACGGTGGCCTTAAAACTAGATTTTATTCGCTTCGAGTTTAAACCAACATGGAAGTCTGTTTGTCAAAAAATACGATAGATAAACAGATCACTTTAAAAAATAAATGTGACGGCAGCGAAAAATCTAAATTTTGCACACAAAGACCTGTCAGGACAGCAAGAACAAAAAAAACAAAAAAAAAACCTCTACCAGTGTCTTTCATTTCTAAAAAGTTGACACGCATGCCAGAGAGGAGGATTTTTTTTTTTTTTAAGGAAAGGAAAGAGAGTGAAGTCCTCCCAGAGGTCTTTAGTATTCACATCCAGTTCCAGCTTATACTGTTGAGGATCTTGACAAGTACAGCACAGAGGTATATGTGTGTGTGTGTGTGTGTGTGTGTGTGTTTGTGTATGAGTATTTATGTGTGGGTCAGGAGTGCATGGCCCCTTGACAGCCCTGCTGACTGCTTGTCACACCGAGAGTGTGTGTCAAGTCTGTGGGAGAGAAAGTGTAAAAAACAGGAGAGAGGAAAAAAAACAGGAGTAATGTGACGGGAGAGAAAATGGAGAAAAACACCAAAGAGCAATTAGAAGAGGAAGAGAATAGTAAACGAGCTGATGGAGAGAAGGAGGATACATAAAAACAGAGGAGAGGAAGAGGATGAAGATGAGAGGATGGAGGAGGAGGGATGGCGCATGTGGTGGAGACAGAAGGATGAAGGGATGAAGAGAAGAGAGGAATAGTTGCTGACTTTAAGTGGAATATTCCCCTGAGGTTTCCATATGAGCTTCGCAGGGGCATCGAGATGTTGCAGCGTTTGGAAGAAAAAGAAGTTTTTTATATTTTTAGATTAGAGGAAAAATGTGGCTCAACATGATTCATCTTTCTTTCTTTCTTTCTTTCTTTCTTTCTTTCTTTCTTTCTTTCTTTCTTTCTTTCTTTCTTTCTTTCTTCTTCCAGGTAATATTCGAAGCAGTTTCAGTTCAGGGCCATCCAGGTTTCATCGCCATCGACGACATACGAGTTTTGGCTCACCCCTGCCGTAAGTGACCCTGTGTGTGTGTTTCATAACGGTTGACCCTGCACTGAGTATCATCTGTTTTATAGCTATCTCTCACACACACACACACACACACACACACACACACACACACACACGGAGGACAGATTGTGAGGCTTGCAGACAGATTGCAGAGAGCCAGGAAGAAGGTCCAAACTCAGGGTCTTCATCACTCAAATCCGACAGAAACACTTTGCTTCACAAAACTCCGAGAGTGCTTACTGCAACACTCTGCGGCCCTCACTCCGCGCACGCCGCGTTGCTCCCTCGCGTTCTCGCTGTCTTGTCTTTTTTTTTTTTTAGGTTTCTAATTTAGTTCAAGATCAACTTTGCTGGAGTTTTTCTCGAGTAGAGAGAAAACGTTGTCTTGTTTCTCTTAGATAATGAGTTGTACTACATGGTAGTACATAATAAACAGCAGTGCTTAATTAAATATATATAATAATAATAATAATTCAAACTTCCAGAAGCTCTTTTCTTTTTGGAATTTTTTTTTCATCTTATTCTCTTTTGTCTTTTTTCCATATCCCCCCACATGTCCCATATGTCCATCCTCCACCCAGTGAATGGATGGCACCGAGCACGTCGCTCATCTGTGCCAGTGACTGATCAGCTCAGTCAAAGTGGGACGAATTATTCACCACGGAGGACGCAAAATAAACTAGGAGACAGAAATCTCAGATAATGTAAAGAAAGAGAGGAGAAAGAAGAGAGGTTACCCCCTCCTTCTTTTTTATTAAGTGCTCCTCATTTGCTACAACATGACCATTAGCGTCAGGGAGAATTATCATTGTTAAATGATGGATGCGTACTCCGTGAGACTTATCTCTGTCTGCAGACAGTCTAAATGAAATTAACCAGTCGCTGGCTGGTTTCAATGCCAGACCAAAGTCACCCAGTGTCTCGTAGTCATTGTCTGCCTTGTACCATCACTATGAATAACAATATTAATCCCTGTTTGAACTGGATTACTATTGTTGTGGGGTTTGTTTGTTTTTTTCTGCAAGTGTTGTTTCTTATTATCAGCGGCATCTGCCGGTATAATCCACTGTGAATCTACCGTGCCTTTAAAAACAAGATGGCATCTTTTAACGGCCTGCCAATTGCTTTATTATGTGAATATGGACGTTTCGCAAAAAAGAAAAGATGTACGCCAAAATTCTATAAATAAGAAAGAAACAAATGAAAAAGTCTGTACGGTCTGAGGTAACGCCATTTTCTGAATGGCACTGAAAGAAAATCTGATCTTTTAGCCTATAATAGCAGAGGCTGTATGCATTATGCAGGTGGAACAAAATATGCTTTATCTCTATCTAAATGTTCACGCGCTGTCCGTGTGTTGCAGGCAAAGCGCCTCACTTCCTGCGCCTGCAGAACGTGGAGGTGAACGTGGGTCAGAACGCCACGTTTCAGTGTACCGCTGGAGGGAAATGGTCTCAGCACGATAAACTCTGGCTACAGGTTAGTACCTTATCTCAGCTTGAATGATTTTGCACACGTCGATCTTTTCTAAAGGATCAGAACAGCATGAATGTTCTTTTAAAACCGTGGCGACCCACAAGTAACTTAGAGTTTCCGTTTCGGCTTTGTTGTGTAATGTGTCTTCAAATGCATAATGAGTATTCTACAGTATTTAGGAAACTTGTGAAAAGGTCTAGTAATTAGCACTTCTACAGATGACTGTAAAATCTTTTTTTTTTTTGTGTAATTATGCACTGCATGGTGCCTTAATATGTTGAGGCCCGGGCAGAGAATGTCAAAAGGAAAGCTGCGCTGCATTTTCTTCCTCTGAGTCCATTATTTTCTAACTCAGCGTGTATTACGGCTCTCCATGGCCACACTTACCGGGCACAGGAGAGGCTACTATATTCTTAAAGTTTGAATGTAGTGACTTTAATGACTATGTAAAAGCTGAGCAGACGTGCTGCTGGTTTCGATTACCTACTTACGTTCTTGACCAGAACTTTACGTCCGGTAGCATTTTTTATATAAATGAAAGACTAACGTAGCAAAAGCAATATAAGTTATTAATTCAATTTTATAAGAAAAAAAAATACACTGTGGCAAACATCCCCAGCCTTCCCTGCTCTATTTCAGGATTGATTAGAAGTCCTTGTTCTGCTCTGCACCGATGACTCCATGTCTGTACAAGTGACAAGTGTGTGTTTGTGTGCGCATGTACTCGTGTCAGTGTAAATGCATGTGCACTCGCAGTCCTGCGTGCTTTTCACCGCACATGAGAGCGCCGCCGCGTGCGGTAATGACATTTGCAACGGAGAGCAGTGACCCTCCTGACTGGAGGCCTGTTGGGCAAAGCATGTTTCTTCAAATTGGCAGATAATACTACAGCGGTAGAAGAAGATTGCATCTGGAGATGTGGGGATCATATGCACAGTGGAAAGTGGCAGCAAACATTTTTCAGTTTAATGTGTGGAATGCTCCGTTCAAAACGCTTCTGTTTCCTGACAGGTCTTCGATAATATCGATCGATATCGGGGTCATTGGTAGGGGTTTGATGATGTCTGTCCCTTGGAATAACTTATAGAAATTGTCGACACACAACTAAAAATACTTCAGAAACTGCTCCACCTTGTACCTTGTACAATGGCAGTCACCATCGCTGAACCTTAAAGGTCCAGTGTTCAAGATTTAGGGAAATCTAATGGTCAAGTATCTTTTCATTTATGTATAAGCACTGGTTCACCAAGTTCAAATCTGCTATCTTTCTACAGTGGTCCAGGAAGCCCAAAGCTTGAGACTCTTGGCTTCAGTTTTATTACAAGTTGTGCACCCACTTCAGGTTTTCTAAAGATTATATTTAATGTTTAAAGGAAGCAGTCATTTTGAGCCCTTTACCATGTGTACTCCGATAGCCTGGTCAGAAGATGCAACATGCCAATACTTGTCAACATCAAATTTTTCTTATCCATCTTGCAGCAATGGAACGGCAAGGACACGGCCTTGATGGTGACCAGGGTGGTGAACCACCGGCGTTTCTCCGCAACCGTCAGTGTCGGCGACACATCCCAGCGAAGCACCAGCCGCTACCGCTGCGTCATCCGATCAGACGGCGGGTCCGGAGTGTCCAACTATGCCGACCTCATCGTTAAAGGTACATTCAGCAGTTTATTGAGCTCTACATTAAAAGGGGCCTGGAAGGCACCTAGCACTTGAGCGCAGAGTTATTTGTGATGAATTAAAGTGAGTGAAGGGAGAGAAGCGCTTGACAAATCCGATCAGTGCAGTTGCAGTGAAATGGGACACCTTCTTTAATGTGGAGAACGTGAGAAACAAGCCTTGGTTAGTGGTGTGTGTGTGTGTGTGTGTGTGTGTGTGTGTGTGTGTGTGTGTGTGTGTGTGTGTGTTTGGCTGTTGCTCATTAGTGCTGTGAGAATGCTGAGGATGGAATACTGAACAGACTTCAGAGAAGTGACTAGGACTCACAATGAGGCCTCTTTCACTCCATTTGTGTCTGTCTCTGTCAGCCTTTCACTTCATTTTCTTCCTGTGTTTCTGTGGGTTCCCTCAGTTTCCCTCAAGGTTTGAAATGGATAGCGACTCTTTGTTCAGGTTTTTTTATTTCTTTGAAATTTCTAGTACTATCTTAGAGGCACCAAATTCCAGTCAGCTAAATATTATTTTTGTCTGAAAAGTATTGAAGAGTTTTCCCAAACATTTCTTCTGGGTGCTGCAGTCTTGAATACAGGTAAATGATGGAGGTCTGACTTAAACCAACAGCCCCGTTACCTTTTGGCCTTGTCCTGTTAACACGTGCTTGCCTGAGCATGGTGAAATTTCAAATTTAATTTCTACTCAAGACTCCAAAGATACCAAAAAGAAAAAAGGTCCTCAAAACTAAACGACCGAATCGGCCGATTGCCAATGACTCCCAAAACGACAAAACGTGTCTTCTAGAAATCACAAGTATATACGAGTTCATAATTGAGTTGCGATGATAGCAAAATTCCTTCCAGGATTATGTTGAGAGACAATGTTTCTTTGGTTTAATGAAACACGTTGGAGCTCTGTACTCACTGTACTCACTTCGATACTTCGACGATAGTGTATTGTGAGATTGGCTATTTTGGCAGAAAAATGACATACTGTACGTTGTCAGTGAACATTAAACTTTACTTCATCTTACAACGCGTTCATTGTCACGTGGTCGTAATTTGGCCATAATGTAATACGTTATCCCCCACTACGTCTCTGATTTAAGCACTTAAAACATACAGTCTGGGCTCTAAATTAACATCCGCTAACCCGCCAAATGTGGGCAAAAATTCATTTTTGGCGTGTATTAAAAAAAACTCACTAGCCAGCTTGGCCGGTGATGAATGAGGCACTTTACCATCTATTTTGCATGACCGCGGTTTCTACGGGAACCTGCACAGCGCATGCTCTCACTGGTCAAACAGGCTTCCTCTCCTGGCAAAATCCACCGGGGCTCGTCCGCGACGTCAAACCCCACCAGGAGCGTTTAGCCCGCCAGACTTTGTTTACTTGCTCAGATTTGGACATTTTCCCGATGTGTGTTGTTCTAAACATGCTTCTACATGTGTCCACATGTTACGTAGTTAATTAATTTTTCTTTTGTCTGTTTTTACAACCGGCAGTGCAGGGGATATTTTATTTTGAAAATCCACCGGATTCTCTTTTTCTGTCCAGGCTTCCGCTCGAGGTGCTCTGTGGAAATTAACGCGTGCTGCTCGCAAGTTTTAATGTTTTTATTTTATTGTTATGTACAAAAACATGCGTCATATTAGACCCTGAATAGTATTTAAGGGTTATTGAGTAATGAAGTGTTGGAATAATTTTTGTATGTACTTAAGTTCCCAACTTCATAGTAATATTAATTTAAAGCTTTAGTTAATAAAATGATGAAATTAATTCAGTGGCTCAATTCTGATTTGCTGGTAACTTTAGAAACTTCAAAAAAGTTTATTTAGAGCCCTGCATACAGTATACCTCTATCTTTCCTTCTATGTTTTCCTTCCACCCGTTCTCACCTCTTGTTTCCTCTGTCCCTTTTGTATTTATGTGTTTATGTGTGCTGCTCGACAAATCCCCTCGCCAAGGACATTCAAATCCTCTAATGCGATCTACTCTGCTCTGCGCTCATACTCGATACAAGGCAGAAATATGAAGGAATCTCTATGATTTACCATCCCACTCTCCACCCTGTGGTTCATATGAACAACAGGAAATACAGTACTGTCCTGCTGAGAAGGATTTTGATGTACCGAAGAGGCCGGATAATGTTGTTGTAAGGCCTTTGATAGAATTATTTAACATCGCAGCTATCTGTTGTTGTCACACGTAATTACATTCCTTTACCTCTTCCAGTCTCTGTTTGTTGAACTGCGTTTTACACTTCCGTGTATCCATCTCTGTCTCCACAGTCAGCTCAGAGTATAAAATAAAGTGTTTTTCGTCAGCATTAAAGTTTTCCCGACTTTGAACTGTCGACTACAGTCCATCAGGACTTGGCTTGGCAATCGGAGGGTGGGCGGCTCAAGTCCAGCATGGACCAAAGTATGGAGGGTGAACTGGTGGCTCGAGAGGTTTCATTTTACCTCCTGGGCACTGCTAAGATGCCTTTGAGCAAGGTACTGAACCCCTACCGGCTGTCCATCACTCACCAATCTCTCTGCTTTTGCATATCAATGAGCCCTTTGTGAGTGTGTGGTTATATTTCGGGCCTATGTATGTAAAAACTGGAGTGGAAAAAGTACATTACCCTGCCAAGGGATCAATAAAGTATCTATTCTTTAGTTGGTGTAATACTTAAGTACTGAGACAGCTATGTGAAAGTCTTAACACTGAACCGTTTATACATAAAACCCTTTGTTACTGTGATAGATAAACTGTCAGCATAGACAGTGCTTAGGGACTTTCCTTTATAAGTTCTCTATGTTAAAGAGTTAGCACACAGCAGTCGACCAACAGCAGCTGCCTCTTATCCTTTAACACAGTGGTTCCCAACCTTTTCCGCACCATGGACCGGTCTCATGTAAGACAATATTTTTATGGACCGGCCTTCAAGGTGTAGGGGGGTAAATACGACGAAGTACAACTCACCATTACGCTGAATTAGTGGGAGCCCTGAGCTTGTTTCTCCGCAACGAACCGGTCACATCTAGGAGTAATGGGAGGCAATGACACAAGTGTTTTACTTACGTACAGTCTATTCCGTAATTTAGTTTTGGTCGCTGAAGAAGCTTTCCACAGACGTTTGTTTTTTACTCATTTTTGCTAGCTTTGAGGTCCTAACTGGGGGTAACGTATCACGTGACCGAGACGAGCGTCTTGACCTGTGTCAAGGGACTCAGACGGTTGTAATTGGAAAAGAATCTGGCCATTTTTCAAAATAAAACATCTATATATATATGTATGTATATATATTTCTGTGCGCCCTCGTACTAAATGACCCACAGGCCGGTACCGGTCAATGGCCCGGTGGTTGCGGACCGCTGCTTTAACACATAACCTAACGGAGAAATATCTCTCTCGCAAACTTTGTCTTCTCTTTTTAAGCGTCCTTGACCAAGACACCGGAGCTCACTCACTGTAAAGCTGGAGTTTCTGCTCGGTTGGCTGCATCTCTAGGGTTTACTCTGACAACACGTTGTGTTGCACCTCGACCCAAATTTATAGACCTGCCTTGAGGTGGAAACACGGAGGAATATCTTGTTTATAACATGACCGCTTACACTTTTACAAATTATGACTGTTTGTCATTATTTGCAGGAATTAGCGTTCCTCCTAATGCTCACAGTGAAGTTTAAATTGGATTCCTGAGATGCATTTGGACAAACGCACATCTCTACCTCAAGATAATTTCCATGAATTATGGTAATTTTTTTTATTTCTATTAAACATAAGGATATCTTCATGTGGCGCGCTGGGGATTGGACTGTGTTTGTTTTTTAATGGAATTTAAATTGCATCGCGGAAATACATTTAAATGTAAACACGCTTTGGCCTAAGTTATGTTCTCAATGCATATTTAGTATGAATTATGCTGTTAACCTTATTTGGTGTGAAGGATGTTTAATCTGGAGGGAGGCTGGAGTGTGTGTGTGTGTGTGTGTGTGTGTGTGTGTGTGTGTGTGTGTGTGCTATTTTGATTAGATGATAGTCCAGGGACTGAAACTGTCATTACCATCTGTTAGCAGAACACACAGTGTAGTCCTGATGTCCAAATGTGTGTGTGTGCTCATCATGCTCAATGTGTCTCTTGGCATGCATGTGTTTGTCCTTTGTGTGTGTGTGTGTAGCTCAGGTGCTGTCAGCTATGCATCGTGTCAGAGGAATAGCATATGCCAACAACAGAGATGTGCAATATTACACTCACACATCTCCCAGAAGGCCTCTGTGTGCGCGGCGTGTGTTGCTAAATTTGTGCACGTGTGTTCCTGTCCTTGATTTGTACATTTGCGTATTTTGGAGTTTTGTTGCCGTCTCTGTTCATGTGTGGCGGGATCATCTGCGTGCTGTTTAATTTGTCTCTGGGTGTGTGTGCGTCTGCGTAGCCTTTCCATTTGTGCATCCATGCCACGGTTGTTGTGTGTCTAAATTAATCTGCGCGTGTGTGTAATTGTGAGTTTCCCCCTGAGTTGCTAAGTGAAATCAGGGTTAATTAGTGTGTTGTTCAGCCAGGTGTGACCGGAGGAATCTGGAGAGAGACACTTCTTGTGTTACAGTGCCGACCCTGTGTGATGTTTGTCTCTTTGTGTGTGTGTGTCCCACGTGCTCATTCATGCATATTAATCTGTGACACGACACGGCTGGCCCGGCCAAACAGATGATGCCTTTCCTGCTGACAGACAGAGGGAAGAAAGATGGCTCATATTCATTAATGGAATAATACTCGGCCAAAAGTAAAACGACTGGAGAGTAGGATTCTGATACCGTAAGAAAAGTCGACACATTGTTCAAATTCTACAGAACTGACAGTAAAAGAACAATAGCACTGAGCAGCTAAATGACTTTTTGCATGATGGATATTATACAGGTTCTCGGTTCAAACCTCAGCTGGGGCCTTTTCTGTGTGGAGTTTGCATGACATTAACCTTAACAGGTAATTGGTGACTCTGAATCAGGGGTGCCCAAACTGCTCCACAAAGGGCCGGTGTGGCTGCAGGTTTTCTTTCCAACCAACCAAGAGCACACAGTTTGACCAATCAACTCTCTGAAGACTGACATCAGTTGATTAAATGAGACAAGTCTGGTGTGCTGCTGTTTGGTTGGAAGGAAAACCTGCAGCCACACCGGCCCTTTGTGGAACAGTTTGGGCAACCCTTCCTAAATTGTCTGTGTGTGAATGGTTGTTGGTCTCTGTGTGCCTTGGGATAAAACTGGTCACTTGTCCAGGGTGTATGTTGTCTCTTGCCCTAAGTCAGGTGGGTTAGGCTTAAGCACCCTGCGACCCTGAAGAGGATAACGAATGAATGGATGGATACTATTGGCTGCTGCAAATAACATTATCTGAAAACCTTACTTTAATCTGTAATGCTCAGTCAAAACATCTTAAAGAATCAAAAAATGGACGACGTGTCAAAATTAATTTTCTGTAATCCTTCATCATATATGGAAGTCTATGAAACAGAAACTTTCACTCACACAACTAGCAATTAAAAGCTGAAAGATTACCACAGTTATCTTCAGTTGTTTTTAATTATTCCGTCGTATTCTGTGTCGCCTTTGGCTAAAAGCTTGAGGTAGGTGTATATATATATATCACACCTCCACTCTCATCATCCCGTCATTCCGTATCCTGCCTATATTCACACCTCTGCCTCGCTTCACACCTCCATTAAAGGTAATGCTGTGAATGTTAAAGAAAAAGAAACGCACAGCGGCAGCGGTTTCTTTTTAACACAACGACGTCCTCCAACCTTTGCTTTTAAATGGACACGTCTTTGGATTAATGGCACCGGCGGATATTCTCGCCGACGGCAGAAAGAAAAAAAACACGGGAATAAATGGAAGAGAATGAATTATTTGCAAGTGTGAATGGAAATGAAAAAGGTGAAGTATTAAAAAAACACAGAGAGAGAAATACAGTAAAAGTTATTTTTGAGTTTTAGAAGTTTGTAATAAGACACACAGCACACACACACACACACCACACACACACACACCCACACCACACACACACACACACACAGATGCATCAAACACACACACAGATGCATCAAACACACACTCAGTGTCCAGTTTGGTCGGACAATAAAGGATGTCCTTGAAGAACATGTCAGGGAAATGACACACACAAACACACACACACACACACACACACACAGATGTTTTTCCCTGCTCCTGTGCGTTTCTCATTTGTATGACTCTTGTCGAACAGATGCAGTCAAAGCCCCAGGGCAACAAGGTCTCAACCATACCCCTGGCTGTGTGTGTGTGTGTGTCAGAGAGTGAGCAAGTCTGCATGCTGACGTGTCTGTGTCTCAGGGGGTGATAAATGTAGGCTGCATTTGGGCTGTGTATCTGCATTTATGTGTGTTGTGTTGTGTATGGACATTTGTGCCTTAGCGTATGTTTGTGTGTGTGTGTGTGTGTGTGTGTGTGTTCTGTCTGTCAGAGATAAGACTCAATGGGGTGTAGCAGAGATCCAGGAGAGCCACTGTCAGCCGGTGCCCTGTGGACACCGTGCAGAGTGTGTGTGTGGAATACTGCTCCAAGTCTCCCCGGGTGGTCATAAAGCTGACTGTAGTCCAAGAATTAGACCCAGCAGCGTCACTGCACTGTGTGAGTGTCTGTGTGTGTTTGTCCATAAAGCTTCCAGCATCTTCTATGTGTCTTTTCCCTGATAGGGAAATCAATGGTGGAGTGGACAGATCAGTTCTGTGTGTGTTGATGTGTGAAAGATGTGTGCGAACACAAACACAACCTTCCAATTTATGACTGCTTGAAAAGAGCGTTTGACATCCGAGTGAGGAGTTTTGTTCTGAAATGAGATGTCAGATGTCGGGAAACGTCAGGGTTAGCTTTGTGGAGCAGCTGCAGCATAACATTTCAAGAAATAATGCCACGTTCTTATCCTGGTAATCAAATAGGAGTCATTTTCACATCAGCTTTTAATGTGAAACGCGTGCGATCTGCTGGGAGCTTAACGGAGAACAAACGAAAAGAGGCAACGTAGAAATAATCTAAAGTCTATAAAGAGGGAGTTAACAACACCAACAGGAACAGGAACAGGGAATTAAAGTAGAAGCACTTCAGAAAACTTTTTACTGATAAAATAAACTTGTAAAACCTGATAGAGATTTGGAATAAAGCCCATGCTCCCATCAGTGAATGCTACAGGGTTTTAATTAGGTACAAGAAATGAGTGTGTCACCTAAACTCAGGACAGGAGGAGGCTGTAAAATGAGAGTGTATCATCTGAATGCCTGCACTTATCTTTGCTATGCATTTCTGTTATTGCACTTTAATTTTTCTGTATTTTTATTTGGCAGCCTTTACGTCCAAGATGAATTTCCCAAGGGACGCATTCTTGAGTCTTGAATATCGGCTAACCTGCATGGTTCCCTTTGCATTTTGTGTCATTAAAAGCCTCCGTTTATGAATGTACCGTATTCTTCTCGGAGAAGCACGAGAATTGTGAAAGTTAGGAAAGTTAGTGCAGTGCGGGTGGCAGTGAAGTAGATTTGGTGAGACACGCTGTACTCGACTTGCAGCAGTATCGACAAAAAATTGATGACACGGAATGATGAAATATCCACGAGATGAGACGGAGAAAAGATTTGCTCCCCGGGGAGAAAGAAAACTCAAAAGAACAAACTGCATTTTATGTGAAAAGTTGTGCAAGTTTGTTATCTGCCTATCGGATCGGGTGTGTGTGTGTGTGTGTGTGTGTGTGTGTGTGTGTGTGTGTGTGTGTGTGTGTGTGTGTGTGTGAAGAGAAGGGAAACATACACCCATACAGTATACACTCCTCCTGCCTCTTTAACCAGGTCCTTAGGGCTTGCCCTAGGTGTGTGTATGTTTGTGTGTGTGTGTGGTGTGTGTGTTGTGTTGTGTACGCTGGGTGGTTTGTCGTGTTGTTGCGAGTCCGTGTAAGTTGCTTCTTCATGTGCATGGGTCTATGCGAGCGTGTTCATCTGCGAGTGTGAGTGTCAGAGAAAGTGCATACTTCACAGGGAATTCCTGAGGAGGCGTATAAGTAATGCATGAACAGGTAGGTGAGTGGAAGAAGAGGAGGAGGACTGGAGGTGAGTAAAGGAATGAAAGAGACAGAAAAAGTAGAGGTAGAGAGAGAGAACGGATCAGAGCAGGAGGAGGCTGAGGAGGTGGAAAGTTGAAGTCGATGCTGGGGGGCCTGAGATGAGACGTAACGAGACGTAACTAAACATATATAACAGGAGAAGTTATAGAGCAAGCAGTAAAACACTGACAGCTGTGGTTGAATTGTACCGTAATAAATACGGTTTATCTTTGTAATATTGCAGTAAAAGGATATCAGTACCGTTGATGTCACCATTTTCTAAAATGTCTGTAGATTTTATGGTGGAAAAATCTGCCAAACCATGACAGTAAAAGACTGTAAAATATGTCTTTAAATGTTCCGGTGTTTTACTGTACAACTCACAGTCTCTAATATAAAATACTGCTTTATTCTGTATAAATTCACTTATGATGGCGTATAAATAAAGGTTTTGCTATAGAATATGAGCAACCGTGAAAATGTTTTTTTACAGTAAAGAATTTTACCGTAATAAATATGGTGTAACCTTTTCCAGTATTACGGTAAAAAGACATTAGTACTGTTGATTTTACACATACAGTTTAGTTTATTGTCAGTCTCACCAGGATTTCACGATTTATTTTTTTGTGATTTTTGCAATCAAAATGAATTTGCGGCGGCATTTTCTCATTTTTGCGAATAATTTTGCCCCCCCTTTTTTGTTGTTTTCTTTACTTTTAAACCGCATCAAAAAGTCTAAACAGGCCTAACGAGACAAAATTGTTTTGCAATAATTGTGCCACAATAGGAAATATGCGGCATATTGCTGATTTCATGGTAATCCACGCGATCTCGCAAAAAACTGAGGGACTGTTTAGTGTGCATATTTTACATTTTTTACTATAATGGTTTGGCAGACATTTTTTACAGCGTAGAACCATCTCTGTTAGAAAACAGAGAGGAGGCTGACAGGTTCAATCCCATCAACCGTTTCTGTCATCGCACCATCTTGTTGAGGCGTCTCACGTGTGGATGAGAGCAGCTGGATGCCAGAGAAAGCCAAACTGAGTGAGGAGGGGCGACGCGTCCACTACGAGCGTCCTGCTGTTCGGCTCCTGTGAAGCCGACAGATTTGAGACCGATTCTCGTTTCATTAAAAACCGTTGGAGAACATTTTTTTGTGACACTAAGAGGATCAGCGTCTTTGGCTTTTTTTTTTTTCTTCCGTCTGCCGTCCCTACATTTCCCTCAGCGTCTCCACCTTCTCTGCCTGTGGTTATGTTTCAGAGTTTAGGCTTATGTGGGATGTTTTTATCCTCAGCAGCTTACGGCGAGCGAGCAGGTAGAAGTTTACTGTCATGTTCACAGACACTTGACAGAACCGATGTGGTTACGTGACACAATCCCACAATATGTCAAAATAGGCTTAAAATAAACTCCCCTGTAACCAGGTCAGGTCGCCACGTCGAGGTGAGGAAAGTTCTGCATAAGCTGCTTTACCGTCTTAGTTTGAGGAGTTTAAAAAACACTGAACATTAATAACAAGACAGTAAAAATATGTCATAAATACCATAGCAGCTGTTAAAATCAGACCACATATAGAGGACATCAGGGTGGATGGATGGTTGAAACTTCGTGTTCGTGTGAATCTAAAAGTCACCGAGCTTTATTTTGAAAGTCTAGCCCCCCATCCCACTGATCTAATATTTGACAGATTTAGAAGTGGAGGGCTCGAGAGTTGAAATAACTGGAGTAAGTTAAGGTTAACCGTGTCTGCCTGCACAGCTTCCATGATAAAACACGCCGTCTGCTTCTGTTTGAGGAAGCAGAGACTCATGGGAGTTTTTTTTTTTGGGGGTGGGTGTTTAGAAGTGTGAGTGCACTCTGTGTGTGTGTGGGCATGAACGTGCGTTAGAAATATGGTCATCTGTGATTTCAGGTTTTTTCTGTGTCTGCGTCTGTTGTGTTTCTTTTCTCAGGAGTGTGTGTGTGTGTTTGTGTGTCTGTGTGTGTAAAGAGGTAGCAGGTGTCCGCCACAATGAGTTTGCTGTGAGGAGTGGGAAATCAGATTTCATTTTCTCGTGATTCTCGGCTTTCCCGTGAGTATAAAATACACTGTATTTGCCCCCCATTTCATGCTCATCTTCTTTTTTCTTTTCTTTTTCTTTCTTTCTTTCTTTCTTTCTTTCTTTCTTTCTTCTTCTTCTTTCTTTCTTTCTTCTTCCTCCCTCTCTCTCCCGTCTATCCTCTGTGATAGACGGATGTGTCCTCGTGCTGTCGATCTTTTGATTAAAGTCTTTGTGACCAGGCAGAGGAGAATGTTCCCTCTGTGTGTACAAGTGCTGGATTCATTATACCAAGTAACAGGCCTGAGGGGAGTATGGAGTGTGTTACTCACAGGTGTATGCACATACACACACACACACACACACACACACACACACACACACAGGCTCAGCTACTGAAAGCACTCAATCCCCAGGAAATGCATTTCTATAAGTCAGGAGCAGTTTTGAGCTGATGAATAACAGAAAGAAAGGAAGGACTGTAATAAGACTCAGATCAGGTCATGTGACCGACTCCACACATGGGACGAGGGCTAATTAGCTGCTGATGCGACACACCTGGTGAGAGAGCGCCCGTTTAAATTTGTGCATTACAGAAACCGTCCTGCAAATCTGTTTTCACCGGCACTTTCTCACCTGTAAGTACCTCTGTTGTCTTTTCTTAGAATAATCCTTCGCTGCGTGCTGAGATTGGACATAAAGAGCAAAAATAGTCTCTGAAATGGATGTGGTGGTTGGGTGGGTCGAACACGGGACTTTCACCCAGGAGAATTTCTTCTGTGTAGTGACACAACATTAATGAATCCTCGTGCCAACATGTTACTGTAGGTCGGCGACCTGTGTCCTAAACTTAACCAAGTCGTCTTATTGCCAAAACCCAACCAAACTGCCAACGTTAGACCAAAGACATATTGTTGCCATGGCGACAATGGCTATCTCAAAACGCTTAAAATGTGAAATATTTCTGAGCGAGCTTTATTTTGAAAGTCAAAGTGGACGACAGAGCTCCGCACGTGCCAAACTGATGCTAGAGGGGTGTGGAAGAAAGTTACAAAGTTAGTTTGAAAGCTACAACAAATCGAGCTGCGACTGAGAATGTGTTTCTAGGAGACGACGCGGATGATGCAAGGCCGAGTCAGCGGGTCGCTCGTGTAGCGAGTCAGGCCTTTTCGCCTCAGGTAGAGCGCGTTGACCAGGGTGAACCAGGAACATCCTCGTATTAAATTTGCAGCATGCAGGTCCAGGCTGTCAGGTCACAGTGATGATGGATGGATGGATTGTAAACACACACACACACAGGAAAGTTTCAGATGCTATGAATGAAATTTATAGATGAACAAAAATATTCAAAAGCACATTACAGCGATGATCTCCTAATTCAGAGTTTAAAACATCAAAATCAGCTGTTTTGTTCTGAACTGTTGCTTTTTCTAAAAACATTTTGTCAAGTCTGAAGCTTTGTAGTCAAAGTTTCCTGCCTGTTCATTAGTAGAAGATGCTGTTTGAATGATTTGGTATCTCTGCAGTATGATTGGTTAAAATTAGAGGTTACAGGTGCCATCAACCAAAATAATAGCTGGAAACTGATTTCTTTTTTTTTTTACGTTTCTGCAGAAGCAAATTGCAGTAGTAAAAACCACACATAAATGACCTCCACTTGAACGGATAGCATGTGGTGGTTATCATCAATACTTGATGAGCCGGATTGATCAAATCCTGGATGGAGCTGGATTGCACCGATCTGTGTCTGTGTGCTGATGTGTGTGTTTTCCCTGAGATGAATTGCTGAGTTTAAGGAGCTGTGGAATAGACCTTGAATGCATCACTGATAAGACGACAACATACAGAAAGACGTAGAGAAGAATAAAGACCAGCAGAGAAAAAACAAAGAACAACATTATAATAAAGAGTTCTTAATTAACAGAAAAAAGCAGTCATTTCACGCTGCGTACTGAGACAAAAGAGAGGAACACTTGATTTGGTTAAATGAAACTATAAGATATAAAACATAAGATCGAATGTGTAAGAAGCAGGTATTATACTTTAAGTAAGAGAAATCTATATTTTCTTCAGGTTACAATGACTTTTCAAAGCAGAGAATTTGTGAAATCAGATTTTCATCCAGCACATAAAAACAGCAGTATCCAAACAGAAGAGGAGAAATCTCTCTCCCTCTCACTTTCTCTCTCTCTCTTATCATCACGGCCATCATCACTCTCTCCGACCGTCGTCGAAACGGGAGGAAAACAGATTTTTGCCAGAGCAATTGTCATTTATGGTGCAACTGATTTTCCATCTTTTCCGCCACCTGGGTGATATCTTTTCTCTCCTCTCTGGTGAGCCGAGTCCTCCTTTATCTGTCTCACACACACACACACACACACACACACTGATACACATAGACAGATACACACATACACACACTTTTCACTTTCTCTATCTTTGAATCTCTCTCTCTCTCTCTCTCTCTCTCTCTCTCTCTCTCTCTCTCTCTCTCTCTCTCTCTCTCTCTCTCTCTGAGCTCTCGCTAAGACTCAACAGCACTTTTGGATTTGCCACAGACAGACATGTCGACAGAAATACACACCGGCAAACACACACACACGCGCACACACACACACTATAAGGCATGTTATAAACAGACAGGCGATTAAAAACTAATATTACCAACAGCACAACTATTACTCCTAAATCTTCACTCCATCCCTACTTTTTTTTCTTTAATTCTTTTTCTTCCTTTGCTTCTTTACCTTTTTGTACAACTGTGTGTGTGTGTGTTTGTGTGTGTTACACTGGCTGTCAGGAGAAGCAGACGGTGTAATAAAGTGAGAACTGTTCAGACTGGACGGATTTGATAACAACCACTATGGATTCGTTGCTCTTTCTCCCCATTTAACGTTTGTTTGGTCATCTTGAAAACCACATAACTAGCTTATCTCCTCTCTCTCTCTCTCTCTCTCTCTCTCTCTCTCTCTCTCTCTCTCTCCTCTCTCTCTCTCTCTCTCTCTCTTGCCTTTCTTCAGTACATCTATGGAAGAATTATCCTATCTTTATTCAAGAGCCCACATTTTCAGTTTGTGTACTTAACCACTCAGCTACCCTCAGACAGGTATGCTATAAGGTGTATTTATAGTATATAAAACATCCCGCTAATATAAACTTGGAAACAATCTACGATAAATAGAATCATACGATATCTAAATGATGATAACTCTCGTTCTTATTTATTTTTGTACTCTAGATCCATGTAACTCATTACAGAGATCAGTTCGTATCAGAGTAAAGACTCAGTCCAAATTTAGAATTTTTTTTGGTGTGCTGGACTAGTGAAGGTATCGGTCATGGACCGCAACATCTGCCATCTCTATCTGCAATCCAATAAAGACATAAAATGGCCAAAATGCAATTAAAACAAACAAGAAAACAATGGTTACGGTGTACCACAGGGATCTATTGTGGGCCCTGTGCTGTTTATAAATAAATAGATATTGTAAGACTGATTGCCAAATCTAAATTCATGAACATGACAATGTCCTTTTTTAGCCAACACAGCATTGAGTAAATTCTTCAGTTTCCCGTCAGAAACTGTAAATAAAACACATTTTGATGGAGTCAAATAATGCACATATCTTGGTAAAATGGTTAAATTAAACATATCTATTGGTAAAATGTGTATCTCTCTGGTGTGGATTATTATATTGTCATATGGAAACACGTTGCTGCCTCTGCTCTGAGGATAGATTGTGTTCACCAGTCCAATTACCATAGTCTCCACTGCATCATATATGATAATGCAATTTGGGCTTTCCTGCCTGGCATACATAATGACTTTTTTTATATTTAATCTGCAATACAAAGCCGTTGTTGGAAAATTACCATTTTATAATTTTAGTCCATACTTAATCTGCTCCAGAGATGAACCGATGAACGCGTACTCAACTCAAGTTTAAATGCAGTTTTTAAAAAATCATTATTATTGGCCTGAAGAACGCTCTTAAACAATCAGACAACACATCAACAGGCGTATCTGTAGCTCCTCAACACTTACTTTCTAGTTAGTATCAGCAGTTTTTCGAGTTTAAGCATTACATTACACTCGTAGTCGATGTGTTTTGTTCAGCTCAGCTGAGGTAGCAATTCTGTTGTGAAAGTTTCAAATTCCTCCTAAAATGAAGCTCAGCTGTTTGTAGCCTCCACATCTTCTGTGTTTTCATCACAACTGCAGAGGAGAAGCAGATGTCTGTTGTTGTTGTTGTTGTTGCTCCATGTTGAGAACAAAAAAAGGTTTGATTTCCTTTATCTTCATCACACTGGCTTAATTCTTACTCATCATTCAGACTGATCATTTTCCATAATTTCACCAGACTGAGTCACACAAACAAAATGATTCATGCAACCAAACAAAAGTTTACACAGTTTACTTTTCCTCAGTACGTCTGTCTGGTGTGCACAGGCAAACCAGAAGTATTGCACACAAGATAAGATCCTTTATATTCCAGACACACAAATACACACACACATTGTGTCCCATCTTCAAACGGCATGCTGGAATCGTAACACAGTGCAGTAAAAACTAGATCCATATACTTTGTTCCCTCCGGGTGTAGTAACACACGTCACTTTTGAGTGCATGATGCGTCTTCCGACAACAAGGCCCCAAGATACGCAAGATAAAACCTTTTTATGGGGCCAGGGCTGCTCCTCGCATATATCCACACCGATGCACACACACAGAAGTATTTATTGGCCCACAGTTACAATGCTGTACTCCTGCTGTATCGCACTTTAAAACTTCATGAGCCCTGCTTGTTTTTACCACAGTGCGAGTGTCTGCAGAGACAAAGCGATGTCCTGTAGGGAGGAGCACTCACACCCATGCAAACTCTTTTTTTTTAAACATCCAATGAACAGTTTTCGGTTTTGGAAATATGTTTGATTCCCCTCGAGGTGTGGGAGTGTATTATTTTACTGCCACGGTAACTTCTCATTAGTGGCAAAAATACAGCCTGTGTTGATTTAAAGTCTGTTAAATAATTGAATTTGTTTTTGCATCTGACAAAAGGCTAAAAAAAAAACAGGTACACTTCTCTTTTGTCTTTAAAATAAATTTCAAATGATGTTTCCTCGAGGTGATGTGCAGTGCAGAATGTTTGTGTGTGTGGATCATGACACAGAATCTGTAGGTGTGTCATCTACCTGTTCAAGATCAACTGAATCATATCTGGTTTAGTTATTTTTGGTGTGTATGTCCAACATGTATCTTGAGTTATTCAGGACACTGCAGACACTTTTTCTCCAGGAATGACCTAACACCACGACACGGGGACAGCATTTCATTTCATAAAAAAATCCTGTGTGCGACGGGGTTTTCAAATAAATGATTAAACGTCGCTTTAAATGGAACTGTGCAAATTCCTTTAGAGTTAACTGATAGCACAGCATGAAGCAGATGACCTGTTACTAAGGCGACCTGCCTCCTAACATACTGTATAATCATTTTTCAGGGTGCTTAAAGAACTTTTGGGCTATCTCATTGGCCAGCTCAGAGCTCATCCTTCCCCCCTCTCTTCTCGCTCCATGTTTGCTTCTCTTCTTCCTCTTCTCCACTTCTCCATCCTCATCCTCCTCCATCTTTTCCACCACCCACGGCTTGCAGCCCTCCTTCCCAAACAGCCTTCGCTCTTCCTTTTTCTCCCTCCTCTCACACATCATTAGCATCACTGTATGGTGGCCAACTGTAGTTGATTAGCAATTAGAGTGTGTCCATACCGTTTCTGTATCCATGTCGGAGCTGTGTATGTGTGTGTGTTTCTCTGTGTGCAGATAGCGCTCTTTAAAACACGTCCTTCAGTTTAAAACGTGCAAGCACAGGCTTCACTTTACGTGGGTGCATTCACACACACGTACAAAAGGCACAAGTACGTGCATCTACTTCGAATCAACAAATGCGTGCATCTGTGTTTTTGTGCATGTCTGCGCGCTCTCCGCATGTCATCGCGGGGCGCCAGGTTGTGTGTCACCGGGTGGCCTCTGTAACTCTCCGCTGTAAACGAGCTGGCAGAGGGTGGGATGAAGGGACGTCGGGAGGGGAAACAGACGGAGGGAGGGAGTGATTGAACGATCTCTCTCTTTCTTCCCGCGGAGTAACATCAGGAGAAGTTGTTGAATATAAATGACGTTAATGAAGAGTAGAGTCTGTTAAAGCAGTTGTAAAATACAGCTAACAGGTCGCTGTTAAAGGAAGGAGTCAGTGTGTTCCAGCACGTTTTTTTTGTTTTTACTTGATTATTAAATCTACCTTTCTTCTAAACAAGCGAAGGAAATTGCAACATGATGAGACCATTTTGGCGGCTTCCAGTGAGTCAGCCTTAAAAATGTCCTGGAAAAACGCGCATGAAACCATTTAGCAAATGCAACACACAGAGAATGGAGCAGCGACAGCACATTTAAGTAAAAACGAAGCCTCGGCTGACAAAATTGTTCCTTCTTTCAGGATAATGAGGATAATTTACATCCTTGTTCTCTGCTTTTCTTTTAATTTTCTCTTTTCATGTAACCGAACAATCGGTGCTTCATCACAACAGCACAGGCTCATGAATGTTCTAACGTGGGGCATAACTTCACTTTTTTATCACTGGGACACATATGCATTCAAATGCATGCAGGTTCTCTCATACATAGAGATGCTTATTGTCTTTTACTCCCTCCTGCACTCACAGAGTCGGAGACGCACACACACACACACACACACACACTCACACTCACACTCACGGCCTCCATATAGTTTGAGATGGATGAGTGTGCGGTGACTGACAGTTGATTCATCGGTCCCGCAGCCACCATACATATTCTAATGTAGCCTTGAGGAAAGTAAAATAAAAAAATAAAAAACTTGCAGAGTGAGATCAGGACTTTGCTTTTAGACAGCAGGAGGAGAGAGGCCATTATTCTTAGCTAGCATAACGTAGCTGTCAACTGACAAAGCACCTGCCACAGAGAGAGAGAAAAAAAAGATTTATACTTAGAAACCAAGACTTCAATCAGAAACTGTATGTAAATTTTCTATGTCACAGCGACTGGATGCAATGCAGAGACGACACAGCCTGAGCGGTCAGTCCTCCGTTATACATGCATTTAGTTTTGAGCATCACTGCCCCCCTGACATATTAATACAATCAGTTTATAGAGTCTAATATCACAATGGCTCTTTTCCCCGAGTGTCAGTGATTGATGAATGATAACGCGAGTCGTTTTCTCGGGAGTGAAATGTGTGAAAATAAAGATGAAAAGTGATTTGATTCTAAAAAACTGCAATTCATATTCGACCAGTGGCAATAAAATACCTGTCTGCTGCCTCAAAAATCAAAGGAGTGTAAAGATATTAGGAAGTGACATGCGTTCACTTAAGCATAGCACATGGGGTTACACACCTTCTTTAACCTGTGGCAACTACTAATATGGAACCATGACACCAGTCAACTAAGCAAGTAATTATGTGACATCAGGTTAGACCTTCAAAATAAAGCTTGCTGAGAAACATTTCACATTTTACGAGTTTAAAAAGTCCAACTTTGTTTGGTTTTAGGCCCCAAAACGACGAAGTTTGGGTTAAAATAAGCGGCTAACATAACGGCGCATAACATATGTAACGTAATCAACGTTATGTTACGTCGTCAACATCACATTATATACATCATGGGTTCATGCGGTGAGCAGCCGTCATCTTTCTTCCTGCCCTGATTTCAGCGGCACATCAAAACATGACGACAGATTAGGCCAGTATGTAACATAATGTCGTCAGCCGTGACAAAGGCTCCAGATTAACAAGAGGTCCAGATATCATCCTTACGTGTTTTCTGAGCAGCTCGGGCAGATTTTTTTTTATTATTATTATTATTCTTTTATTTTTTTATCATTCTGCTCATAAGTGTGTCACAGCTGCTGTCCAAGGTGCTGATCCCGGGACCGCCAGAAATGTCCGTGGTAATTACCCACAGTTCTCCTGCTGATGAGCGGGATTCTCACTGTCACAGTCTGATGACCAACAGAAAAAACTCCACAAATATTTCCCCCCGTCATTGTTTCCATCTGCTCCTGTTGCTTTCGGGAGCGTGTTTCAAAATTCAGGTTGCTGTGTCCTGACATCATTTTGTTAGTCTGCCTCTCATTGCTGTGGAGGGAATATAGAGTTTTAGAGAGGCTTGTGTGAGCTGCAGGGGTGATTTATTTATTTATTTTATTTTACCATCTGGCCCAGTGGTGCATCATTTAAATTAACTTTCTGCTGATATTTCTCCATGTCAGCTGAGTAAATTATCAACAGAACCAGACTTTATCCTGAGAACAGTCAACACGTTCACCCTTTCGCGTAGATTCATACAGAAATATTGGAGGGAATGCAAATTTACAAATGAATCTGGAACAAAACATGCTATAACTTAGTTTGTTTGTTAGTGACCTGATAACAGATTCAGCAGAGACTGTGTCTCTTAAATGCATCCGTATCTTGGTTGTTTGCATCTATTGTAACACACACCTGCCTGTGATTGGCTCGAACAGACACAAATTTAGTTGCATGAGTCACCATTGCTTACCATCGTGCAGTGTTGTGGAGACTTGTATTTATCAATGGTCAGTTCAGCCAGCGGGGAGAGAGTGCACAGAAGTCTAAGAAGTTATACACTGAAAGGTTTATTGAAGCTTGGCCAAGGAGAATGGATTGATAAGTACATTTGTCGCCTCGTTGGCTCGTCTGTAAGAACAGTGCCGTAGCTACTTTGTGAAACATGTTCACGCTTCATGTCTGACTCTGTAAAGGCTTCTATGTCATCCACCTATCTGTTGAGTAAACCCTGTCATGTGACCTCGGTTACCATAGTAATGATAAGTAACTATAAAGCATGTTAAGTAATAAATGACCTCACATATGGTGTGACCATTATGTGCGCTGGAGCTTTTTCATTAACATTTTGTTGTAGCATTCTAAGCAGGTCTTTCTATTTATATGGATGTTGGGTATCTGCTGTCTCCAGTTTGGTTTTGAAAAAAAAAAAAAACTACAGGGGACTCATAAACCATCGTATGCTTTTAGGCTTGACAGAGGCCATTATTTTAAAGTAGCATAATGTGAAACTCTGGTGGCAAAGTAGCTGTCAGCGACATGTCAACAATGTGATGGATTAATGCTACAGGTGGAGAATTCACTCAGTGTGAAGCTTTTAGCAGCAGCTGTTTTCAGTGCAAAAGTTAAACCGTGTCTCCTTCCACTTCACATT
>CM014082.1:28344143-28504143 GCA_004119915.2 Collichthys lucidus | reverse complement strand
AGTGATTGGTTAAAATTGCAGCACCGCCCTGAATTCACGGGAATTCACTGAAGTTGCAAATCGCAACATCGTGAATTCCTGGAGGGTGTGTGTTATGGTATCATTTACGGTACAGTCAGGCCTGACGACGATTAACACAGCTGCAGAGAGAAAAGCAAAGTAAAAAAAAAAGCAAAAACCGATGCGTCGACTACTAAATTAATTGTCGACGATTTTGTTTGTCGACATAATTGACTAAACGCGGCAGCCCTAGAATAGAACGTGTACGTTCAGCATGGCACAGGAAACAGGTTTACCCTGAGTGGCTGGACGTTGTTATCCGTCTCCGTTATGTACCAACCTGTTTTGTCGACGGAGTGACACCTCTGACCTCGGTTACCATAGCAATGATCAGAACCGCCTCCGCCTTTACTAAACACAAGCACGCGGCTGCTTCTGTATCTCAAGGAGACGAAGTCAGCGTCCCCATAAAAACTGAAGATCTGTGTGCTAGATACTAGAATAGAACATTTCCTCACAGCATGGCCCGGGCTGTGTGCTCTTGCAGGCCTCGTCTTTTACACACGGAGCATTGAGCCTCGAGTACTGATCTCAAAGATTTGATCCCTGCAGCAGCAGCAGCTGAGTTCAGAGTTTGTTATTGTCTAGAAGTCTTTAAGCAAGGCGTTAAAACCTGAACTGATCTTTTTAGTTCCCGTGTCAATTAAAATATCAGAGCTTGAGGCATCCCTAAGAATTATGCTAACGTTGTTTTTATCTTTATTGCACACACTGATCGGCTGTTTGGCTAACAGTTATGACAACCCTGATTGCTAATTGGAGATATTGCTTCTATCAGCAGGTGGGAAACAACCAGAGGGCAGGTGGAGAATTCTGCTGCATCGAACATGATTTTAAAAAAAATGAAATTTGAAAAAAAAAAAGAAACGTTTTAAGGAGATTTCGAACAGAAAAAGAAAAATATCACCACCTGTGCTGCCTCTGGCCTCCCTGCTGTTCTATAGATATGTTTCCATGTTATACAGACTCAACATTATGACTGACGTCTTTCCATCATCTGTGCAAACATCAGATTTGCACACAGATAAAGTAAAACTACGTGTCCTGCACCTCGCAGCGTCTCTCCTGCCGGGCTGCTGACAGCTCCACGATCCGAACACTCCGTCCCACTGGGCAGCAGTAGAGGAAGGGAGTACCAACGTCTGGTTCAAATGTGGTTCAGCTGACTTCATTGACAGTCTGCACCACATGAGCTGAGAGCATTAGGGGCGGCCAAGAGCCACGAGCCATGCTGCCCTCTGTCTGCATCACTGTTTTTTTGGTTTGTAGTTTACAACGCGTCATGCTCGTCACCTTGCGTTGCTCCATGTGCAGTGACACAGCTAAAAAGTTGACATTTGGCTGACAAAATGCGAGTCGACTGATGACTCAAATCTTCGACTTTTAGGGGGCGGCCCTATAGGTTAGGCAATTCATGAATAACGCCAGTGAATAATAAAAGAACAGGCGTCTTTAAATATTCTAGAAACAGAAGTGTTGTGTCCTTGGGAAGTCCAGCTCAAATCTCTCAAAACCTTCCCCGGCTCCACACGCTATACTGTCATTCCTCTGTTGTACTGGACTCTGCAGCTGGATGCTGGAGGATTCAGGCCATTTCCCACTATAACAGGCACTGCGGTGGCGGCAGCGGCTCCAGGGAATCCAACAACGATTTTAACCACGTACCTCCTCTTGCGTGGCACATTTGTGGGAGCGGTGTAAAGGGTAGATCGTGGAGGCGAGCTGAAACGAACTCCCCGTCTCGCTCGAGGGCTCAGCGAGGACGCAGCCTTGATAAATGATTGATTTCATAACGCGTTTACCTCTTCTCACTTTGTCTTGCTCTTATCCCTCCATCTAATGACTCCTTCTTTACTTCTCAAGGCTGTGGAACAATTCGTCACCCTCTTTTCATTTGGATAACATTTCTCTGCACCCACCTCCACTTTCATAAACGACACACGGCAGACCGGCTGCTCCCTCCCTGTGTGACCTCCACGTCTTCAAATGAACCTCTTCTCTTTCTTTCCTTTCCCTCTTGAGTTAGCACTGTTGCTGCAGAGAGCCTGTCAGAACGCACAAACACACTCCCTTGATGTTTCGCCTTCCTCCCCGCTCTCTCTTCCTTGATCTCCACGTCTCACTCCCTTTTTTTCCTCTCCTTCATCTCCCCCTACTCCTCCCTACTCCGCTGTATTCCCATCTCCCCTAGCCTGCATTGAAAATATTACCTTAAACTCAATATTCCCTTAACACAAAATGCGAATATTGGCTCTGATCTGTGTCTCTATAAATATCAGCTTTTGACTTGAGCATTAGCTCTTCAAAGTGTAACTGCATCCTCCTATAATCTTCCCTCCTCGCTCCTTCTCCTCCCACCTCTCCTCTCCTCCTTATAAATTATTTTTATGTGAGGGATGATAATGTAAGTGTTGGCTAATATGTTACCCTGTAAAGATGGACTTTTAATTCACCCGCTGTACATAAATCTTCCTTTAGTATCTTTTCTGTGCCTTTTTCCCCCCCTAACGTTTCCTTCCCCACTCTCTTCTTTATAGGAGGCAGATGCTAATGTGAATGTTGGCCAATATGCAGCACTCTATAAAGACTTAATTCACCTGAGGGTTATATACTAAATCCCAGCACCTTCTTTCCTCTCCCCATCTCCCTCTTTTCTTATAAAGTAGATCTTTATGTGAAGGATGGTGATGTGAGCGTTGGCTAATGTGTTGCTCCATAAAGATAGATTTTTAATTCACCTGCTGGGTATATACTGATTTGGCTGACACCACCGCTTCCGCCATTCTGCCGAGCCAAGCAGTTTAATGCAGTTAGGAGGCTGCGTGCGTCTCGCATCAAACACGGTCACAATGAAACCCGTTCAGCGCTCAGGTATTGGATCTGTTGGGCTGCTGTGAAATAAGCACGCCGTGTTGCAAAGCAGATAACATGTCACACGTCTGTCTTCCCAGCTGCTCGCTCATGACGTAACCGCGGCCCTCGAGGCAGGAGCAGATGCCAAACGGCTGCTCACCTGCATTCATCTTTCAGCTCCTCTCTCTGAATCCGCCTGCGCCTTTCTCCCTTTATTACCCAGAGCACTTTGACCTCAACAGGAAACAGCTGTACTGTACTTGCTATCCATTTTATCTGCGTTTCTGCAGTAGAGGTTGGCAACCTGATGACCGAGGTATGGGCCACATCTGGAAAATGTGATCTGAGGTTAGACCCGTGAGACGTTTCTGCAATGTTTCTGAACCAAGGTGACCCACCTCTCTCACTTTGAGGCGTCATCAGAACCAATTTGAATTAGACAGCGGCACATTTAGATTCCTGTTGTGAGAGATTTTCATTTTAATTAAGTTTTTATCTAACAAAATCCTTGATGTTAACATTAAATGATAATTTAGTTTCCCCCCAAGCCTTTCTCATTATCAGTTCTCTCACTTGTGATAAAATTTTGCTCATCAGCCGCATTGTAAGTATACAGTAGGCAAGGCCTTTCAATTCATGGGACATCATCAAATGACTAAGACATTTCTATACAAGTCCAAATGAAGTTTATCTTAATATATTTTGAAGTCAAATTAAGAGGAACACCGTCGATTTCAATCACCAATTACTGCAGCTAACATTTGTGCACGGACAAGCACAATAGTCATTACATAAAGTTAAACTCGGACGTGGTTCTGCAACGCAACACAGCGTTTAATCGACATTACAAGTAATGTATTTTCAGTTTAAATGAAGTGCCTCACATACATACAGAAGCACATAGATACATTAAACACCACAACAGTTAACACCCAATACAGCATATTTTTCCACCCATATCCTGAGTCCTAACACACGGCAGGCACCAGGTTGTTTTGTGAAGAGCCATCCTGCCATAGCATACCCATCCACAGGCAAGGGACCTGAATCTGTGACCGGATGGGTGCAGGGTGATGGATGAGTTGGGTGCTGGTTGGATGTGTTCTGCAAGAGGCAAGCGAACCTACATTTTAAAGTTTAAATGAAGTCTATCGGTGAAAGTATGCTAGGGCAGTTCATTGTTTAAAATGTCTCCCAAATTATTATTATTAGTTTTTTTTCGGCTTTCCCATTCATTCCTATGAGAAAAGTAATAGCATTTGATTCGGGATGAAAACTCACCTTTTGATATATAATTTGTTGGGGTCCTCCCACCGCTGCGGGCTGCATTAATGTTCGAAAGACAAAAGATACGATAAAAAATAAGACAAAAAAACATGCAGAACACTAAAAATATGGTAGAACAAAGGCCATGAAAGCAATAAAATAGTGTAGTACAGTTTTGGCTCAGTAAATCCCAATTTCTCCTTGTCCTCTCTCTGAACAGATTCACATCTTTCCCATGAGCTGAACATCTTGACCCAGACCGGCATCTTTTTGTCACAATGCTGTGCAGGCATAAGGGAGGCTTTTACTCGTCAAGCAGCTTGTGTCCGTCATGCTAAGAGCAATTTCACCATTCGCACAGTGGCACAAAAGTAGCCACTGTAGTTCAGCTAGTAAAAACTTCCAGTTTAGTATTCAAGTTAAAAGAGTTTCTCTGGTTTCCATTTGTGCATTAGCAGAGAAAAATGTTTTTTTCCATCTAATAATGCTTCTATCATGTTTTCTAGTGGGGCGTGACCATGTTGTTATCGTGGGGAACTATGCTCTCACATATTTATGGCTGGCTGTGGTTCGCTTTTAGTGCTGATGATCAGACATTCGAGATGATTTTATATCTTCTTGTAGCCGTCAGAGGTTGCTGAGTCTTTGTAATCACAGATCATAAAAGGACACTTTAAATCTTCACATTTTATATTTCTCTGCTGCGTTTCATTTTCAGAAATAACCCCCCAGCATTACCTGTCTTATGAACTTGTTTTCCTCTGGAGCAGTCAGACCAGGGGAACTAAAACGCAGCCAACCTTCATGTAATCACACTTCTGAGAAGAGAGGACTTGAATGGAGCAACAAAACTCAACTCAATGCAGATAAAACTGATTCCACTCACGCTCACATTTCTCTGTGATTTCTCTCTTTAGCTTTTCTCATCGTGCTACTCTAAGTATAATGGCTGTCATGTTTCTGTCCTCAGCCCTCCGTCCTTTTCCAGTTTCCCTTTTCTCTCTTTTAAGGTCATTCTACATGTTTTTTTTCCCGACTTTTCTTTTCTGCAGTGCAACATTCTCTCATTCACATGCTGAGACTGACAACCACCCACAGAGTTCCTCACACTCACTCATCACTCTTTTGTAATGGCTCTAATGTCTTCTCGGTCTTTCTGCGTAGTCTCATTGTGGCTGTTGTTGAAATCCTGCGTGTTGGAGTGCCCCCTTTTATATGAACTGTGAAGCATGTCGCTTTGAGGGACGCACGCCACTTTCCTGATTGACACTCAGGTTGTCGTGACTGTGCGGAGGCTCAACTTTAAATTCAAGATGTCGCCGTAGAGGTCATGCTTTAGACGACTCGCTTGTGTTGAATTGTTTCAGTTCAGTCGGCCCGTGTTTTCAAAATGTGTCCCTGTGATTAAAGGTTCAGGGATTGTGGATCGTGCCACACTGAATGTCTTCAATGATGAATACCGCTGAAAATCTTTGTAAGGGCGCTCGAGATGCGCCCACTGAAGCCAAAGCAGTGCTGCCCGTGAATTGTTCAAAATCATTTCCCACAGCATAAAGACGATGAATGCAGCTCACTGTGAAACTCTTGAACCTGTTGAACAACCTTCAAACGTTACATCCCTCAAATAAATGAGTTAGATAGTGCGGCAACACAGCAGGTGAACTTCTTTGAAACATTTCAACAGCAAACAAACTAACAGAAGAAGTTTTATTATTATTTTATAATGAAAGGTTTCTTATTACCACTTCCAAAAGAAAATAATGATAAAGGAAACAACAAATTATGTCAAAGAAATCTCAAGAGTGCAAACAGTTTTGAGCCTCATCACAATGATCCAGTAAATTGAAATTGGATGAACATTTCTCAGAAAACGAATAAATCAGAAATCAGGTGTGTGTGTGTGTGTGTTTCCAGGAACCTTTTAAGAATGAGCGTGAGGTCGACAGTCTGTGTGTTATTATGTGTTATTACTAAAGACTACGCTGACCTGCTGGGTTTACAATTACCACATAGACCCATTGATTCATTCTTTAAAAGGATTCCTATTTTTGTGTCTGTGCACATATTGGTGTTCATGTCTCTCATACAGTATGAACACACACACACACACACACACACACACACACACACACACACACACACACACACACACACACACACACACACACACACACACACGCACACACACACACTTACATCTTCTGTATTAAACAGAAATAACTTCCATTGTTGGATTTACGATTCTCGTTTCACGTCACGTTTATTATAAATAACGCACTTTAGTGTCGTATCAGGTTGCAACATCCCAAACTAAAGAATGAAACCAACACATAAGAGGCAAAAAACACAATTCTCTAAACGGCCACTTAGGACTGGTTGCAAAGGCGATTCGATACCCATAAGTCCCCATATTAAAATTCAGGCAATAGCAAGATGTGTCTGATTTCTGTTAAAAAATGCTAAATATGGAGGCTTAAATTAAAACGTACTATTTCAAGAGGGTATATGTCAAATGTCAACAGTAAAGACGAAACAGTAACTCACTAATTTGCCCGTTAGCGAGGCATATGAGCCGCATCTGTTCCAGGGAGGCTGGAGAAAAAGTTAAAAACAAAATGCAAACTTTGCTCATACGGAAAATGTCCTGTTAAAAGTTGTTCAGCTGCTGCACATGTTGATGGGGGTAAAAGCCCAAATTTACATGCATCACCAGCACGATGAATACATTTCTATGATGCTGAAAAGATGCAGAATCATATATGCAGCTGAGCTAATCTGTTTAACATACAGAATGTTTTAAGAGCAGAAAAAAAAAAACATTTTTTACCCATTTCTGACAGAGCGGGGCACATGGGAGCCGTGTCTTTGTTAGACAAGAGTTAAAAAGACACGGCCATCAGAAAAAATACAATATTTTAATGAGGCGTATGAAACCAGACTCTTATGAATCAAACATTATGATTCAGGCCGGTCGATACGTTTGCCACAAAGAGAGAGGAGAGTCCGCAGGCCTTTTATACTCAAAAAGAGTGTGTGTGTGTGTGTGTGTAGGTGGTGTGTGTGTGTGTGTGTGTGTGTGTGTGTGTGTGTGTGTGTGTGTGTGTGTGTGTGTGTGTGTGTGTGTAGGTGTTTTTGTTCTCCTCTCCATGCTAGTGTGCAAAAGGCTTAAATATGTGCGTCTCCGATCAATCAGGCCGATGGGACGCGGGACAGGCTGTGAATACCTGATCACGTCTCAATAAACATGATGCAGAGCACAGCAGCAGACTGACGGCACGCTCTCTCTCGTCCCTCCATATCTACAGCTGAGATGCCCTTGAGCACGGCACGCCACCTCCAAATAATAGCCTCTATCTCGTGTGTGCATGTTCCCTGGAGGCCGTTTCTCATCCTGATCCCACCTGCAATGAAGCTGCAAACCATTTGGCTTATTCCCGTCGCAGCTGTAGTTGATCCATTGTGGAGATAGTAACTGCAGCTTGGATTAAAACACTGAAAAACTGAATGATTATGTACAGCGTATTGGAGCAGGTGGTGAAACAAAACAAAGATAAAAGTGTTTAGGTTCAGGGCGGCACGGTGGAGCAGTGGTCACACAGCAGGACAGCTCTGGATTTGAACCCGCCAGCTGGCTCTTGAGCTAATTGGAGACTCCAAGTTGTGAATTTGAGCATGAATGGTTGTCTGTATGTGTCAGCCCTGTGATTGTCCGAGGTGTACCCCGCTTCACGCCCAGCGTCAGCTGGGGTCGGCTCCCCACCCCTGGATGAGTATAAGTGGTTCAGTTCAGGTTCTGGCATCGAGAAGATGAACATGTCCCTGGATCAATAAGAGTAAAACCTACAGCACGAAAGTCTGGAAAGAAACTGGAACAGAGACTAAAAGGTAAATGGACTGTAATTACATAGCACCTTTCCAGTCTTCCAACCACTCAAGGCGCTTTTATACTACACATCACATTCACCCATTCACACACACACACACACACTGACATCGGCAGCCATGCAATTTACCAAATGCTCATCAAAAGGGAGCTGATTCATTCACACACACTCACACACCAATGGCGCTGCCTTCAGGGACAATTTGGGGTTCTTGTCCAACAACACTTTAACATGCAGACCTCCCTATCAACCTAGACAGATGTCCTAAATCACTGTAAGCCTGACTCAAGTTACATGTATCTTCAAACCACCCGGGCGATATTCCATAACACACCGGTTCCCAAACCGGGGGTCCTGAACCGCACTCAAGGTCCCTGAAGCTTCAAGTGGGCTCGTAAGGCCTTCTTGATTTAAGGGCTGGATGAAAACTGAAAGATTTAACAGGCCTCTATCCTATAATGTCTGTGAAGAAACCTAAATGAAATAGTTTTGTTTGGATAATTATATATAACATTTTTGGAATAATTGTACAATTTATTAGTTGTTCTTCTCTGCTATTCAATATATTTCCCTAAAATGTGCCAGTCAGAGGTCGTCAGATTACTAAATGAGAGAAACAGGCTTGTTTTAAGGGAAAAGGTTGGAAGCCTGTGCCACGAGGCAGATAAGCCACTGCCTTTAGTAACCTAATTGCTACAAATAGAAACACAGATCCAGAAAAATCTACCTAGATACCCGACGACAGTTCAAATCTTCCTAGTAACAAGCCTCTATTCTGAGGGTGTGTTAGATGTTTGTCACGGTGGAGCAGAAGGGGAGTGTATGGGTGTGAAGTTTGTCTGTCTGAGGGATGAAGTGAGAACTGCTTAAAAACCAGCGACAGACTTGAAAAAACACAAAGCAGGAGTCACGTTACACGGCGCAGAGATACAGACGTGCGACGCGAAGGTGCGTTCAAATGAACACGCGCAAAAAAACAAACAAACAAACTTTTATTGACAGGATCGAAATGCACCGAGGTCAACAAGCCATTTTTTATTAATCGCACACACACGAACATTAACATGCATACACGCTTTTCCGCCCTCACAGCAGTGTATCGGTTGTAATCAACACTTGAGAGAGCTGTGAGCAGGCAGAATGAGTAACGCCAGGGGTGAGAGAGAGAGTGTGTGTGTGTGTGTGTGTGAGATAGAGATGTGTGTTGATGAACGTCATGGGGGAAGTAGAAACTTACTACAACACTGTCTCGGATGAAGAAAAAGATAAACAACCAATGCCAAACACACATAAACGTATAGATTTCATTACGTACGACACATCACTACACTTCCCATAATCCTTTGAGCTTCTCCTGTTTGGCTGATGGCTGTCTGAGACTAAACAAAACACCATGAATTCTGGGTAATAAGGTGCTGTAGACAGAACACAGGGCTGTGACACACACACACACACACACACACACATAAATTGTTACACTGATACATACAGTGCATAGACACACACATTGCTGCAATCACTTGAGGAGGCTAGATGAGAGGAACACACACACACACACACACACACACACACACACACACACACACACACACACACACACACACACACACACACACACACACACACACACACACACGACCAACGAAGCAGAGTTTGAGGAGGAAGCCAGGCGAGCACAAAAGAAATAGAGGCTCTTTATTAGAAGAAAATGTTTCCCATCTTGCCCGCAAATAAGTTTCTCACACACACACACACACAAACACACACACACACACACACACAAAATGCTGCAGGGCTGTCCTTTGTTGCGAAGCCATCAGGATCCAATTTCTCCTTCATTAAGTCCGTGTCGGAGGTACAGTCGCTAGGTAGCTAGCCTTGTCCCTGTCAACACACACACACACACACACACACACACACACACACACACACACACACACACACACACACACACACACACACACACACACACACACACACACACACACACACACACACACACGCACACTTAGAGTCTAAATGCCCCTTATCTTCCTCCAAACCAGAAACATCAATAAGAGCCTTGTAACAACAAAGTCGAAACACACACAAGCCAAATACACACTCATACAGGAATGATTTTAAGAAGCAAGATGAGAAGGCCACAATCAACACACACACACACACACACACACACACACACACACACACACACACACACACACACACACACACACACACACACACACACACACACAACAATAAGAGTTTGATAATGAGTCCTGCTGCACATCCCTCGAAGGAGAAATAACAAGGTCTCATAGATGAGAGTGAAATAATCATAGTTTGTGTCTTTAATTGACCCTCACAATTACCACATGTGATGGGTGAACACACACACTCTCTCTCTTTTTGTAAGTAATGCTCTCTCGCCCCTCCCCCCCCCCCTTTCCCCACCTCTGCGGGGTGAGATTGGAGTCGTACTTGTTGTTGGATGCGGTGAACAGAGCCAATCACTTAGGCACCAGTCTGCCTCTTTAGAAGTCAGCAGCAGCTGGTGTGTGGATGGTGCACACACACACACACACACACACACACACACACACACACACACACACACACACACACACACACACACACACACACACACACACCATGTCACACACACACACACACACACACACACACACACACACACACACACACACACCATGTCACACGCAAAGCATAACATTGACACACACACACACAACACAAGCGATGGGCGATGAGATGCACACGTTTTACACACAGCATTAAAATAACTCTCTTACACACAAACTGCAAGACTCCCTGTTACTGAGATAACAACTTCTGCAGTTGGTCAAGAGCGAGTGTGTGTGTGTGTGTGTGTCAGACAGGGTGAAACCCATTAATTGGAACAGGTCCGGCTTTAATTGGTGCTCTTTGGTAATTGGCCTTTTGGGGGCGATTTGCATTGTTTCCAGAGCGACAAGCTTGTTTCCCTATATCTAAGCACAGCGGGACGGAACGGAGAAGGCAGGGAAGAATAGAGCCAGGGCGGGGTGGCGTAGAGGAGAGTAAAGGAGAGGATAGTTTGATGGAGAGAGAGGAGGGAAGGATGTAGGGAGTAAGGAAAGCACATGCTTTTGTATCAGGAGAAGATGAGATCTTGGATAGATTGAGGCATAGGAAAGATGGCAAAAAACAGAGGAGTGAAAGAGGAGAAAGGAAGGAAGAGTAAAGAAGGGAACAGATACCAGACGGCAGATAAATAGTGAGCAGTTTAGTGACTGGGGATGGCGGCTTAGAGAGAAATGCGGCAGCAGCTTCAATTCTGGGCGACTCTCTCTCCCCGATAGAAGCAGTGGAGGCGAACAGAGTGGATTAAGGTTGAAAACTGCATTTTCTGACACAGGAAGTCAACAGCACCACACACTGAATAGGACAATTGAAGAAAAGTGGGGCAATTTTCATCACCTCACTCAGTGTGAACGTTTGTTTTTGAGTGTGTGTGAGTGTGTGTGTGTGTGTGTGTGTGTGTGTGTGTGTGTGTGTGTGTGTGTGTGTGTGTGTGTGTGTGTGTGTGTGTGTGTGTGTGTGTGTGTGTGTGTGTGTGTGTGTGTGTGTGTGTGTGTGTGAGTGTGTGTGTGTGTGTGAGTGTGTGTGTGTGTGGCAGACTAAGTCAAATTCCTTGCCCAGACAGCCAAGGACGTGTTTTACATGAAGAAAGTAAACGAGCCAGCCCTTAAACTTTTTAAAAGGAGGAATATTACTGTTTAACTTTTTTTCATATTCTCATTATGTTACTTTTTTAACACCACTTATAACGTCATCCTGTAATCACCAGAAACCGCCTTTAGAAATGAATGTTTCTAATGCCTGTCAGAAAGACTGATTAGGTGAACGGAGTTTAATTTGCATTGGTCTCTTGCTGAGCTGCCACAGCTGAAAGGTCTTTTAGTGACCTCATAAGTCGACTGAAATGCAGAGAACCCTCCCAACGAAACGGCGACAAACCGCTCGTGCAAATCTTTAACAAACAAACAGGAAGCTGATTTCAATCAGAATCAGAATCAGAAACACTTTATTTTTCCCTGCAGGGAAATTGTTTTTGTTACCACAGCTCCCAAACGGTAAGTGAGATAGTAAGAAAACAAAACTTTAACACTATACACATAAACAATATCATATTTTAACACTATATACACATGTATAAATAACAGTTAAATAAAACCAGTAACAGTAAAATAAAAACCATGAGATATACAGTATGTAAATCTAAACCGTATAAAAGAATTTAGTCTTTGAGAGACTGTACAGAGAATACACTGATTATTAAAGTGCAGTATGCATGTGTGGCAGATTTCACTTATGTATTGCACAAGCCAGTTCGACGGCTACTGGACTTAACTTGGAGTGTCTGATATTTTGAGGGAGGAGTTGCAGAGACTGATGCTCACAGGTAGGAAAGACTTCTTGTGTCTCTCTGTGGAGCATGTTGGCGCCAGCAGTCTCTGACTGAAGCTGCTCCTGAGTCCAAGTTAAAAGTTTGAAGTTGTACAAGTGAACTACAGTACGAGTACAGTACTGAGCAAACTAAATGCGTCTACACCAATGCTGGTTCCCATTTTCTAAACTTGGTTTGTGGACAACCATTTTGAGGCCCAAGTCTGGCAATACGGAGCCAGAAATAACCATATTTGGATGAGAGTGTGCAGCTGGTTGTGAATTGGGCGTTGGTTTTGACGCAGGAGAAAACCTCTCCGGTAACAACTTTTTGGGAATTTGGGTCATAGTCATGCCGTTAGATACTGCTCGCATGCTGTAATGTACAAAACTATTTATTGTGTTTTTCTCCTTAATTTTCTTTAATGGTTTTAAAAAAATTATACAAAAGCAGTTTAGTGACCTGCTCACGTGCACATCAACAGCGATTGTTGTGGTCATTTCCCAGCTTCTGTGTGGATATGAAGCAAACACACTCCGCTGCCCTGAAACCTCTTTGGCGAATGGTTTCTCTCAGGGTCACTGACTCCCCGACTGTCTTTCAGTCTGAGTGAATTGAAAGTGAAAGAAACAATCTGCTTTCAAGCCAGGGAGGCAGAGATGTTATGACAGAGGAGAGGGTCCACTCCAGAACATATTAAAGATCTTCTGACAGAGTTGAGGCTCTGCTGTGTGATCAAAGGGGGAAATGGGATATCTTTGACACTTTACAACATCTGTGATCAGTCATGCTGACTATAAGGAGCTTTTATGTCCTCAGAGGAGGCCGGGGTAAGTGTGTGTGTGTGTACGTGCTTAACTCTGAGTCTTGACTCTTCTGGTTTTCCAAAGTATATACAGACCTATAGTAGAATGATGGAACGCCGACAAACTAATTAACATGTTGTAGCTTTGTTGTGTTCTTGTTGTTTGCTCCTCATCCTCTTGTTATACTCAATCTAGTCTAACAATGTTTGTATGCATATTTTGCAAAGCCTGAGAGGCAGCGAGTGAGGCATTACCATGAGATATTAGCAGAGAGAGTATTGCGATAGTTATGACAAAGATGCAAACGTCATGTGGCTCAGTTTTGGGATTATCAGTTCCATTCCACCAAGGCAACCGTCATGTTTAAGCACAAGCTCTCACTGTCTGTTTGCATTCGTTTCTCAATCGACAATCAGACCAGTTTTTGCTTAAGATTCTTTCAAACATGTTTATTTCTTAACTGAGTTAAGCACCTGCAGTCAAAAAACAGAAGGATAATTAAAGAAGATGAAGACCAGCTCATTTATTTTGAATTTCATAAGCAAAAGCCACAGATTACCATGTCTCACAGACATTTTAACTTGCCATAGTAGGATAAGCACAGGTGCTACGAATAACATTAGCAATGGCTCTGTTCTATGAAGGCGTAAGTGTGATGCTGAGCCAGCATGTGTAAAACCAAGACCCTGAAACGGAAACAGCTAAATGAAATTCGGTGAGAATGAATTGTAATATTTACACCTTTCCTCCAGTGACATGTCAAAATGTCAAAGCTGTTTGTAGGTACCTTTCAAAGGATCGGGGTGTGGGATTTGCTGCCATCTAGTGGCAAATTACATGCTGATTACAACCGTCTCACCACACCCAGACGGAAACTCGCTAAAAACACTGAAGGCCTTATGTGGAGCCAGGTTTGTCTCTTCTGAGCTACTGTAGAAACATGGGGTGTCTATCGATATGAAAAGGAACAAAAACACAACAATTCTTATTTTTCGGTGATGAAACATTATCGAAAACGTAGTTATGATTAAATTATATTCCATTTTTTGACATATTCTGTAAATACAGCTACCTAAATCTCACACACCTGAGGACCTTTAGGACGTGGAACAACAAAGAGAGCTAATGAATACAATGAATGGCAGCATTTCAATAAAAAGTAATGGTCAATCACCGAGCGCCGAGCCCACTCATGTTCCCGAGACGTGACCTTTTTCAAAAACAGGCTGATTGCGGACGTCTTGACATCGACACATCGCTCTCATTAACTCCGCAGCAGTGCCGGAGAGGCTCAAAAGCCGGAAGAAAAAACCCCAAAAACACAATCAAACAACGAGGCTAACAATAATGAGAACAGCAGAGCCTTGATCGTTTGTTTCCGCGGCGGCAGGTCAAGGTGGTAACGAGTTGCCGTGGTGATTGTGAGTTTGCTGTCTCCTTGATTGGTGCTTAATGAGGGCCTGCTTGATGTTGTCTGTGACTGAGAGACGTTTAAGGACAGTGTGTGGAGAGAGAAGAGGAATGACGGGAGGGGGGTGACACAAAGAGCGTCAAACAGAGACGGACAGAAGAGACGTTTGGAGAGATGACGGTACGTTAATGAAGAGAGGGAATGAGAAAAATAACAACCGCGTGACCTTTGTCCAGTGTTTCATTAAGCTGTCAATTAAAATATGCTGCAGATATAAAAATCTGTGTGTGTGTGTGCGCGCATGAGTAATTAGAAAAACATAATACCACTCCAAATATCCCCGTGGCAGCAACACGACTACATGACCACACACACACACACACACACCCTGTCAGCTGATTTGATGCACAACGTTCCTTGTGCTCTGTGACAGGAAGTGATGTACACCGGGACAGGATGTGATCTATTAGTGCAGTGAGATCACGAATCATCCCACAGAGATCTGGCTGTCTGCATTAAATCACACCGTGTGTGGATGTGGCCTTCACACACACACACACACCCACACCCACACACACACACACACACACACACACACACACACACACACACACACACACACACACACACACACACACACACACACACACACACACACACACACACTCTCACACACACATCAGCTCTCCTAAGGTCTCTACAGTCGATCTCTTCATTCTGGGGTTCATAATGGTGTAAGACACACATACAGATGTTGTAATTTTTAGGATGTAATGAATGCTAAAATCTCTCCTCTCCTCTACTGGACAGTTTTCAGCTATCAGTCTCTCTCTCTTTCATCTCCCTCAGGCCTCTGCTTTAATAAGAAAGAGAAAAAAAAAATACAGAAAGAAAGAAATCCTAAATCTGTCAGCTCGGGTAAAGGGTTAAAGTATCATTGGAAATTTCAAGCTGCTTTAATTTTGAGGTTCCCACGTAGCAGGCAGTCTGCATGATGCAGACGGCTACCTTTGAACCTCTGTCTATCTATCTCAGCGGTGTGTTTGAGCTGCGGCCGCGGTCATGCTGGGGAGTCCCGGCGGGGGGGTGCAGGTAGGATGGTGAAAGAAGTCAAAGGAAGTACAAAAAAAATAACAGAAAGAGGAAAAATAGACGGTAAGCTCTTCTTTTTCTCTGTCTCTCTCCACAGCTGGTGATGCTGTAAGAATCACAAGCAATATGCAGAAGCAAGACTAAACAGAAGTTTCTATAGGCTTTAGTGTTGAGACGAGAGGGTGACGAACTAAAAAGATAATCCTTGATTATCGGACATGCAGTAAACACACAATATTTTCCAAAGAAAGTGAAGTTAGAGTGACGCACAGGTCAGCAAGCAGAGGGTGAGGCAGGGTCCCGCACATACTTCTGATGGCTCGTAGGTGATGATTGCAAGGGATTCCCCCACCGGGGCACATCTCTGTCACGTCGCTGCCGCGATGCTGTCTTGGTCCATCCTCCACACAACGGTTTTAGAAATGGATTGTTTAGCCCGCCAGACTTTGTCTACTTGCTCAGATTTAGTCTTTTTCCTTGGTGTAGGTGCTTCTAAATATGCTTGCATGGGGTATTTTATTTTGAAAATCTGGCTTTCAGCTGCTCTGTGTATGCTGACGAGGGCTGCTCGCGGCATCCTTCAAAAATAGAGCAGCCGTGTATTCCCCACGGAGCCGAGCGGAGGCCTGCTTCTGGGGGCGCTTCTGAACCGGAAGCAAAAGCGGCGTTGGTGGGGTTTGAGCTTTGACTAGAATGGCAGCATTTAGCTCCAGCAGCTTACGGGGAATGTGTTGCATCCGTGTCTGGTGGGATTTGGGAGTCAGTGTTTTATACACACACTGTGTCTTTCTAATATTTAGTTGACCCGCGTTGATATGAATTTAGAGTTCGCAAACTTCCATCTAATATTTCGACCCCCAGTGTCATTTTTCTGTATGACTGTTCAACAAATTACCAATACTGCTGAAGTGCTTGTGCAGTATATTACAATAAAGTGTAGGAAAGGCATCAAAATAATATTGAGAAATGATTCGGCTGCTTGCTCTCTCTCTCCCCACTCAAACGCCCACTGCTTCAATCTCTGGGCTAATAAATGTGCACACGGGGGGGTTTGCCCACACACACACACACATACAAACACACACACACACACACACACAGAGGTGGAGTTGGCAGGCAGGAATTCACGCGGTCTGATCCCCGGTGAGAACAGTCATTACTGCATGACAGTCTTCAGCCATAAAAAAAGCCACACACACACACACTCATAGGAAAACACACACAAAAACTTCTGCTTCTTTGCTGATCCTTGTAAACCAACAACAATCCGAGTTACACACACACAAACACTCACAACTCCTAGACGAGGCGTAGTGATGTGCTGAATATTTGTGTGTGTGTGTGTGTGTGTGTGTGTGAGAGTGATTCAGAGGCAGAAAGCTGATTGCTTTCTCAACTTCCGCATCCCATCAGAAGGCAAAGTAATAACAGCCGAGAGATCTTCATGGAGTGTTTGTTGTTTGTGTGTGTGTGTGTGTGTGTGTGTGTGTGTGTGAGTTGGAAGTCGGTACATGTTGATTACCGCTGATTCACTGGGTTCTTGTGACGGTGTGTATTTGCGTGTGTGTTTGAGGCCTTCCTTCCCTCTCTCCTCTGTTCTGTCCTTCCACATGCACACTCACACTGAGCTATGAACGTCCAGCCTGAGAAACGGAGGGTGGAATAAAGCTGTTTGACTTTAGTGGTTTGAGTCTTAATGTTGATGAAGAAAAATGGTATGCTTCCAACTTTGGTGCAAAAGTTTTCTGTACGATACAACAATGCCCCCGTGCACGAAGCCAGCTCGGGCAAGAAACGATGTTCCCAGTTTAGTGTGGCTTTTGCGACCTTTTGTGAAAGGAACTGGAACAGACTATGAGCCAGATCTTACCGGCCAACATCAGCGGCCAGTCTTACTAATCGCCAAAGAAAAGCTCCAAAATCTTCTGTACAACGATTTCCAGGAAAGTCTTCAAACATCACGCTAACACTGCTGAGATGAGATGTATTCTGAATTTGGATACTGTTAAATAGACGACAATGAGCTGTAACCGGTTACGAAACGGTCTTAATTTAATATCGATGCCTCTAAATGACAAGAAAGACTGTCGGAGTCTTGGACCAAGTTGGATTTGTGCAGATTCCCATCGAAATGAACAAAGGAGGCACGTTTGTCCACCGGGGCCACTAGAATCAACACAAAGTGAAGTTCCTTGTAGCTCCTTTAATGATCTTTGGTGACAAATTTGGTGTCAACTTCTGACTGAATGTGATTTTGAAAGAGGCGAAAATGAAGACTAATGAAGGACGAAGAAAGTCTAGAAGAAAGGAGAGGAAGAACAGACATGATGGGAAGAATCTCAAAAGAGGAAAAAAGAAAAGCAGAGTTGAGAGTCAATGTGTTTGTGTCGGGCAGATAATGAGGTGCAGACACACACACACACACACAGCACCGGGCAGGCAGGTGATCAATGCCACATTAGTTTAGTGCCACACACACACACACACACACACAAACAGACCCTGCTCAGGTAATCTGACCAACATTAGTAGTGTGCTCCATGCTCGACTGCCTCTGTCTGTCATTCTAATTACTGTGAGCTTGTAGCAGGACACACACACACACACACACACACACACACACACACACACACACACACACACACACACACACACACACACACACACACACACACACGCACATGCACATACACTTCCTCTCTTTCACCAATAGCCCAAAAGTGAATGAGATTCACTCAGCAGAGCAGGTAACAAGAGTCAATAGAGGCCAGAATGAGTGGTGGTGTGCATGTCCAAGTGTACAGTACACATCGTGTTGTGTATGTGTTTGATGTGTGTGTGTGTGTGTCTGTGTGTGTGTTGAGCTCATTAAGAGTAGCCGGCAGACTTCAGTGACCTCTCTGTTCTTTGTCCAGTTTCTAACAACTGATGAGAGCTGGAGGGGGAGGGAGGGTGGAGGCAGTAGAGGAGCATGTAAATTAGCAGAAAAAGGAACAAGAAGGAGATGATTAGAGAAAGAAAAACAAGGATGGAGGAAGGGGAAGAAGAATCGGAGGGAAAAAACAAGAAATTGAGAAAAGAGAGATGGATGATTAGAAAAGAAGAAACTTGCAGAATGGAGAAAAAAAATAAATTGAAATGGTCAGAGATGGAGGGATATAAAGAGAGAGAGATAATACGAGAGACAGATTGACATTATTACTGCCTCATCTCTGCTATCTGCATATTGTGTTTGCTTTGGCAATAAGTGCGTCTTTATTCCTCGCCAGTAAAGCACCTTTTGAAATGAACCGAAAGAAAAGAGTGTGTCAAACGACTTCTCCAGCCGGGGCCAAAACTCAATCTCATGTTTTTTTTTGTTTTGTTTTCTCTCATTTGCGATTCGCACGATAAATGGAGTCCGTCCTTTTCTTCTCCGCGCCGTGGCGATGGATCCCGGCCTGACATTTTCGGGGGTTGTGATAAAAGCCGTGCTGATGAGAGAGCTTTGTCGAGCCTTTTATGAGAGCTCGCCCACTGCCTCATGAAGGCGTTCAATAATATAAACACGCCATATTCATTTATCCGCGGTGACAACAGAGTTTAGAATTTGCATGCACTGTAGGGTGGGACGCTTCAAAGTGGCTGAATAGGCCATAAGACTGAGATTTAATCTGCAGGACCTTCATCAAGGTTATATTTTATGAACATTTGAATGACGAGTACATGTGTGCAAAGTTTCCTTTGCAGAGACTGTCTGCCAGATTCTGTCTTTTGCTGCTGTAAATTCTCTGTGTTTTTTTTTCTGTATCCATCTCCTCTGCCACCTCACTCCATGCAACTCTGCTCCTCGCTATTATACTTCCACTTCTATTCATCATCTGCTGGTACCAAATAATATGACCACCTAATGAAAGAGGACTGTATAGGGGTAGATGTAGGATCCTGCAGATATCCAAAGTTTTTTTTGGTAGCAGATGCATCAAGGAAGAGTTGGGTCCAAGATCTGATGTCAGGGCACTTTAATACGAGCTCAGATTGTTTCTTACATGCAATTGGAATGGACAAAGAATGTTTTCTTACAACATCTCTGATACCGGGTTCATGCCATGTCATGTGGAAACTATGTTGGGGTACCTCTCTCCCTGAAACTTAAGACAGCTCGTCCAGACAGAGGACGCTTTGACCATAACAAATATCCTAAAGGTCTTAGCTTGCATGGTTCACCTAAAGGCAACATCCTATATTAAGATAGAAGCACACTGCACTGCCATCATATGAAGCGTTGTGCTGTATTTCAAGACATGGGAGTGAGAATGGGCTGTCCTTGCAATGACAATTTAGTTAACTTTAGTTTACTGAGACAACTCGTTTTGCCTGTCATGTCATTTATTAATGTACCGGAGACATGAAGACACTCCAAGAATATTGCACCAATGTAATCAAACATATTTGTGATGGTCTACCATCACCGTTGTCCAGTGTGGACTATCCAATATTATCCTCGATGGTGAGGGATCGGCAGCTTTCCAATAAGTCATTTTCAACCCATAGTGTCCAAATCAAGACATATTAACAAAGGGAAGTGAGCTGTTCGGATTTTGCTGTGGCATTTTCATGTTTGCTCTCAAAAGCTTATTACGGGATCACTAGCACTGTTTCTTTCTCTCTCACAAACGTCTGCCTCTGTTTTTCTCCAGTATTCGATAATTCCCATTCTGCTGTCCGCGTTCCCAGTAGAGGCAAGCCATGTCATGGGACGCCAGTCAATACTCCCCCATTAAGCCAGTGGACAAGACAAAAAAAAAAAAATCACACACACTTAGCAGAAACAAAGACACACACACATGAAAGCACAGAGACTCTAATGGTCTTGTAGCGCCTCGGCTTTAGAACATACACGCACATATCCACGTTGTGTGTACATTCTCACACACACACACAAAGACACAAAGACACAGTAGGTGTGTGGTAAGATGCTCGCTCGATGCGGTGGCTGTGTTTGTGACATTTGGAAAGAGACATCTCAGCACAAAAGCCAAACAAGCTCTCTCGTCTTGTCTCTTCGATCCGCAGACCGACAAAGAAGCAAAATAAATAACTCATTAAAGGAACACTCTGGCCTTTTTTTAAAAAATTTTGTGTCATTCAGCGACAACCAAACATTAAAAGATCATTAAAAGACACTTCACCTCTGCAAAACGAGCGCCCAACTTCACTGTGTATATGAGCAAGAGATGGAAAATCAGCCTTTTAGTGGTAATTACAATTAAAAGTCGAGGAGGATTTCATTTTACACTGATATGTCTCATTTGCTGTTATGATGTGTGTTAACACAGCTGGAAAATAGGGCAGCTAATCCGCTAAGTTGTCAGTCCCGGTAATAAATAATCGCAATCATAATCAAATAGTCATAATCTTGACTGTGTTGTAAACTGTGGATATGATGAGTGTAGCAACAGCTGCTGCAGTTTACATCGATCTTAAAGTAACTATTTAATGTGTCGATGCAGCCGTCGTTACAACCCCCATCATAGCTGCAGAGTTTCCAATTCCACAGCGCTAAACTGTGCATGCATTTATTCATCTGAGACGTGGCAAATGGTGCAAAAGCTTAATTATTCAGTAGATCTGCGGCCGTGGTGCTCTGTGCCAAAACTTTAGTGTACATTATGTCGAGTCATAGCACTAGGGCATTGGCCAACTCTGTGTCTACTACTCTGAATCTACAGGATTTTCTCACATACCAGAAAGTACGGACTAGCACTTAATGGATAATGATGGATATTATATATAATATGTGGTCAGGTCTGTCAGTTTATGTAGCAGATTTGTGAGATCCACAATGACTAATGATGTGTGATACACAGCAAATCATGTCCTACATGGGAACATTTTTATATTACCTTGACATTTTTCAAACATCAACTAGCCCCACTGAAAGTTTCCAGTTTGAAAGTTTATTTTTTTTCTAATGATGGCTCCACACTTTGAGTTGAGTTTTTCAGTGAACCATCTATGAACCAACGTGACCTCGCCATTTTACCAGGCTTCGCCTCACTGAGCCAATTTAAACTCTCCACTTTACAGATTCAGGTTATAACCACGTTCCAAATGAAACTCTCTATGTGCCTATTATGTTGTAAGTATCGGCAGTACAGACTGCATTGACTGAGTCATGAATTACGAATGAATTTGGACAAATGATGCAAAGATATATTTTGTTTATGCTCTTTCGATCTGCATTAGAAACAGTCAGAGATGTATAAAGTACTGGAGTAATGGAGTGGAATACAAGTACATATCAAAAAACTGACTTGAGTATGAAGTGTTCTTTGAATACCATACTTAAGTGAAAGTACTAAAGTATTTAAACTGTTTTGTACTTAAGTACTGCAAGTAGTATGTAAAAAAAATGCTATCCAAGTACTGAAAGTAAAAGTACAAGAACTCGGAGTATTAAATTTATCAAAAATATGTAGTGCAGTAAAAGTGGAAGTTGGGGAAAAATATAATACTCCAAAAAAGTACAGATACTGCATTTTAGTACTTAAGTATTTGCACTTTGTTACTATACATCTCTGGAAGCAGTGAATCATAATATTTTACATTTCCTGAAAGAAGAAGAAAACAAAGTCACATCTGAGCTTTGCTAAACTCGAATTGTTGTGCTCCTACTTTTCCACCAGGACTCAGAACTTCTGAGTAATGCCTCTTTTTTTTTATAGCGTACCTCAGGGATCAAATCTTGGACCCTTGAAATGCTTACCTGTGGTCTGTAAGATTCGAGAAGATTGACACACTGACTGAGCTTGTAGGGGTAAAACAGTTTTTACTTGGTTATAATCTAAGCAGCGTCAGGCCGGGAGGTGCAGAGTGTACTCAAATGACAAATGAGGTAAGGGGAGGGGGGCAGGTGTGTGTGTGTGTGTGTGGGCAGGTGACAGATCAGGTGATGTGCTGGAGCAGGATAAACTTGGGTGGCCTTGCTGCCAGGAGGGGAGACCTGGGTGTGCAGTGACAGACGTGGTTAGTATGGCATGACATGAGAATCAGAATTAGAAGATTAATTGGACGCCTTGACAGGTAATTTGCCAACATTTCTTCCATTCTTTCGCTGTCGGCACACAGCTGCATGTTTCACTTTAAAATGTTTAATTTTAGTAACACGGCTCTCCTTAAGCCTCCATTTAACCAGGCCGTACAGATATCCAGCAGTCAGTGTCACAGAACGATCTTCAACTTTATGAAAAACATGTTTTAATGAGCACGTTCACTATTGCTTCATTAAACCGATAAACATGTTAAACCTGCATGTTGGCATCTGTTTCATCAGCCTGTTTTTGCTACCAGGTCATGAAAAGCTAAAATGATCATGATGCTTTAGATCCCCCTCTAGTGTAAGTATTTGGATTCGCCCAACCGATCTGCCGTCCCCATCAGGTAACGTAGTAAGAAGAGTGGAAAAGTCTGCATATAGATGAGGTTGTGCCCCACTGACCAAAACTCCTAAACCTAACCAAACCTGCCATCATTTCTCAGCAAACTTTGTTTTGAGTTTCTAACTGGACGGTTGAATATTAATTGTTGCCAACTAGATCCTGGAGATCTGCTCATGTAAAATTGACAGTAGAGTGGCAGACAGCTTTCCTAGTTTGAAGCAGGTCAACTGAACGAGCTGCCTTCTTTGATGGGAACGAGAATGCGTTGGTTAAATCACACTTGTGTTTGGTGTTTTATTGATTTTATGAATCTTTGTTGTTGTAAAAAAATACATATATATATATATATATATGCCCAATATATAATCATTGGATTACAAGTTTAAATAATAACACGGGGAATGATGAAGCTGCAATATGGAACATCAGAACATCATTTTGGTTTCTCTAAAGTAAACCATAGACAAAATTACAATAAAGACTCTCCAACAAGGCCTGAATCCATTTCTTTCCCCTTTCAAACCCCAGACCTGAAAGCCCCTCTGAGAGATGTTGCTTTAGTGATCAAGAAAGAAAACGAGATCCACCCTCAAAGATAATTCATAGCACAAGAGGCCCACTGGAGGTATCATCACACAGCATGATGAAAATCTCTTGAGGAGTTTTAAAGAAAAAAAAAAAAGCTTTTTCTTTTATAATTTAATCTGACTGTGACGGATATAATTGGCTGAGTGACATTATTGTAACGAGCAGCTGTATTCATGCTTTGATTCTACGCCCTCGAGCATTTCCCATCCTTTCTCGGGCCACAATGACATTTTTTTTTTTAAATCTGAAGATGAATACGTTCAGCACCTCCTTCCACCTCTCTCTGTCTCTCTCTTTCCTTCCAGGTTGCAGCCTATATCTCTCTGTCTGTCACTCTGTCTTTCTCAGCCAATTACTGGCTGGCTTCAGGTGCTTAACCTCGGGCCCCACCATCAATTGGCTCATTATATCACTGCTTTAAATCTTTGTCTCGTCCCCTCCGGCTCTCTGTTTCTATCTCTTCCTCTTTGTTGCTTTCTGTCTGTCCCTTCTCTTGCACTAGTCTTTTTCTTGACCTCATATCACTGTTATGTATTTCCACTTTCAGATGCATTCTTGCCCTCCTGTCCCTCACTGTGTCTCTTTTTGTCTGTTGGATATTTCTCTCCTCTTCCTCTTCTCTCTCTTTCTCTCAGTCTCTCCACACAAATGAGCCTCTCATCCTCGCCACCCCTCCTGGTCTCCCCACTCCTCAGCATCCATTTCTTCCCTCCCTTTCTCTGGCCCTCTCATTCTGCAAATTGCTACAACTCAATTGTCCCTTCCCTGCCTGTAGGCAGGGATGGTATTAATAAAGCAGGATTTGAAATAGATTTCCTTTCTGCTCCATTTTGAATTACATTACGGCGTAGTCTTTGGCTCACAGCATTCTTCTTCTTGCTGCTTATGATATCACAATATACAGTCGCCATGCATCCAATCTGCTGAAGGGCTACATTGCTAACCAGAGAAAATGTTGTTCGACTGAAATCATCCTGCACTTGAAGTGTGATGTGATATTTTATTGACCTTAGTAGAGTGTTCTCACTTACCCCACTGTAGAAAAGCGAGAGGTCCGGTCTCCTCTGTTGGCTGGGATGGCACTTGAAGGGACAGCATTTATCCTGCCATTTATCAAAGAACGGTTCCTTTAGTAGAATCAATAATGTACAGTATCAGTGACTCTTGCTTGGTTGTAATTCAAGCTCTTAAAAGCTCTCTTTTGGTGTCTAAAAAATGACAATAAACAAAAATTCCAAAAACTCTTGTCAACATGTCAGCAGGACTTATGAATCAATTTCGTTTTTTCCCCCTTTCAAACGCAGCCCTGAAAACCTCTCGGAGGGATGTTGCTTTTGTGATCAAGGACAAGACTTTTTTTAAAAAGAGATCCACCCTCAAAGATAACTCACAACACAAGAGACCTAATGGAGGTATCATCACACAGCATGGTGTCTGACTGTAAATAATGCAGTGGAAAGAAACATATTGTTGCTGAGCTTCCATGGCCTAACCTACACAAGGTCAGTGTATGTATATATATATATATATATTTGAAGGTGGTGAACCAACATGTTCTCGTTCCAAGGTCATTAAAAACAGATGATTTGTCACACCCTTCAACGTCTCAAACAGATGCTCAAGGTACCTTTGGACCGCCTGTATGAGAACGAGCTTTCACCTTTTTTCCTTTTTTCTAGTGGTTATTAGTTTTGGTTATAAGTTTGGATTGTTATACTACATACACCTGAGCTGCTGTTATGAGTAATGCTAAGGCGTCCCTCTGGGATCAATTCTTGGACCTTTGCAGTTGAAATGCTTTTTGTAGGATTATTAGACAAGCATAAAAGTTTAAATTTCCAAACTTTTCACTGAGTTGCACTGCTCATCTATGGCACTCTGCCCAGACAGTCAATTAAATTAAGCAATAGACCTTTACTATTATATAACTAAACTGTTTTCCCTTTTGTTAGTATGTTTTCCACCTAAAACCTTTGCTTCTTGGGAGTTTTTTAAAAGCACAGCAACTGTTTCAACAAAGATGTTTATCTCTCTGTTAAAAGTTGCAAGTTGTCTAGTTTTGAGAGCTGAATATCTTGCCGGGGAAATTGAATTTAGTTGTTCTCCATTAAGTCGGATGCTGTGAGTTATTGTTTAACTCTCAGTAGTTGGTTCCATGCAGGGAGACATAATTAAAATCCACTAAAAGACATCTGCTACTAGTCGATTTAATCCAATTTATCTAAGTCACAAAGCTATAGGGCGTTGCCTTGTCTGTTGCTACTTACTTTTGTGTCTGTGTGTTAGAAATATTGCATGTGTTCGTACGTGAAGTTTAAGGTTGGTATGTCGTATCTGAAAAGAACAAAGTAGTGAATTTCTGTGTGTGCTGGGTGTGTGTGTGTGTGTGAGTGTGTGTGTGAGTGTGTGTGCGCGTAATGAGCCAATTTAATGACATTCTTAAAGCTGTCATGATTAAGAGGCTGATAATTTGATGAGGGTGCTATTGAGGTACTTCAGTGATGAAATATTACATACTTCACTTTTATTTTTATTAATGAGGGGAATCTTAGACTTGTCTTTAAGTGCTGTGTGTGTGTGTGTGTGTGTGTGTGTGTGTGTGTGTGTGTGTGTGTGTGTGTGTGTGTGTGTGTGTGTGTGTGTGCGCGCGCACAGCCAAGTCTCACACTAGCAGACCTGCCAGTCCACTAGACGACTCCTTGTCACTGTCACGTTTTGCTTCGCCTCGACGTGACAAACACAGGAACAAACCCAGGAGGCCACTCTGCGTGTAACACGCCAAAAATCTAAATTATTACAAGTCACGTACGTCAATTAATTCGCATAATGTACATAAGTTACATGAGGCATGTTCACAACTTAACATGTTTTATGAGGCTAATCAAACTTGAATGTATAACCCGATGTTGCATATTAATCATTGCAAACCTGTTATTCACATGTTATTTATATGAAATGGATTAGAGGTACTTCAGTTTGGTCAGTGTAATAAAAACGCTTCACACAAACACACAAACATGCCCGCACACAAATACACACACTTTATGTCAAATCCAAGGAGGGCAAAAAGCTTCCACAAGGGTTTTCGTCTGATCTAACTTGTTTTGCCTCGGAGGGTCATCGTCACGGGAGTGCTTGCCTCTGTGCGTGTGTGTGTGTGTGTGTGTGTGTGTGTGTGTGTGTGTGTGTGTGTGTGTGTTAAGGGAGAGGTTAGGCTGTTATTTCTTTGGTGTGAGGATGCAGATTAAAAGTGCAACCTCTGCAACATATCACACAGCTGAAGCTACATGAGCCTCAGGCTTGTGTATGCGTGTGTGTGTGTGTGTGTGTGTGTAGACGTGGGAGCTTTTAGGATCTTTCGTATTAATTGTATTTCTAGCCTTTGGCCAGTTCGGCTTTGGTAATATCTAATTTTTGTACACACACCAAATGTATACATACTAACACACACATACAGCCAAAACAGGAAGTTGTCCCCGCCGTGTTTCTCCCAGAGGGAAGCTCTCCGTGTTTTCTCCTTGACATAGACTCTTCTTTTACTCACATTGTTTTGATGTTTTTTTTGCCTTTTAGGTCTTTGTACAGCAAAGAGAAAGAATCCAAAACACAGAAAGCCAGAAAGAGGTAGAGAGTAACAGAGACACGAGACAGAGACATAAAACTTAACTTTGACGGCTCGAATCGTCAGGTCATGTGGGCAAGGCCGGTTCGGGCGTACTGGAGCACACCTGCTATTTTTGTTCACACTCGCACGCACAAGGTGAAGTGCAGTTATTGTTTTGGAGCTTGTTACAGTCATCTTTTAAAAAAGAAATTATTAAGGCTGCTAGTGACCAAAACTGACCCCATGAAAAGATCAAATCTGTTTTGTTTTCTATTTTCTCTTGCTGTGTCTCTATGTTGAAGACAAGGAGACGATGTAGGATGACTGATGATGATTAGGAGTGACTAATCCCGCAACAAGGACACGACCCATCACCAGTTTACAATTCCCAAATATGTTCCATGCAGCCGAACTCATGGTAATTACATTCATACTGGACAATTCACTCCCAATGTAGGGAGTATTATGGGGAGTACTGTGTCCCATATGTAGTATTACCCAAATTAACGGCGGAGGTTGAGGTAGTGCATAAGGAGTCTGACTGATGTAGGTACCAGTAACAGACCTGAACATTTTCCTTATTAATCAGAATCACAATTTTTCCGTGACCTTAACAAAGCGTTTTTCTATCCTGATTCACTGATCCACCTCTTGTGATTCTTAGAGTATCCTGATCCAATAAATAAAATGCTGTACACCCCATGAAACTGCATGAAACTTGGTATATAATCATTTTTTTATCAGGTAGCATGAAGCCATGGAATGCCTGATCCACGTTACATGGGCTTTAGGAGAAATCTACTTCTCCACCACACTTTGCAGGCCTGCAGCCGATTGTTTCATATGCATATACACAGTAGGTGAAGCATGCAAGAGTATGCATAAACGGTGGAATACGAGTTGCAGGGGGATGGTGATGAATCATTATCTCTCCAGGATGTTACACTACCTGTCTCATACCTTTTCATAACAGCTGTGCAGTCACAGTGGCTTACCAAACGGAGACAAGACTGCACACCAGAGGCTCCAAGAAAAAATATTAGCTTTTTTCCTCAACAACTAGAGGAAACATAGGCTTTCTGATCATTATTGTGAAATAGTTTGAAATTGATGTATGTAAGTACATACTGTATTTTATTCTAGACCAGGAACGTTTGCAAATGGCACAGACTGTGTTGTAATAAAGACCAACTAAACTTTAAAGTCATGACAGACATCGGCACCGAGACAAGACCAAGACCAGACAGTGTTTATTGTACTTATGCAACAAAATCTCACCAAGGCTCTTTTGGTGAGGTTGTCTCGTTTCAGATTTGACATACTTCTGTGTTGTTTTTTTTCTTTGGGGTACTGTTTTGTGGATGAACTCTTTGTGGTTGGCCGATTTTCATGTTTCATTTCCTTCCAGACAGCCACAACTTCCTATCGTGTCTCCCACATTTACTTTCTTGGAAAAAAGAAGGTTTATTTGTTGCATTTAAAGCAGAAGTTGTACATCCAATCACAGTAATGATGTGAAATAATCGGACAATGCACAGGCAATTTACTGATATCCCTGCAGCAGTTGATTCCTAGATGAGACAGAGACCTGCATAAAGAACAATCCCGAGTACTCAAGTACATCTGGCCATAGAATCTTACTAGACGGCATTTTTCTAACTTCTTTGACAGAGCCTATGGATTCCATCGTCATTACAAAGCAAATGTTACCTCCACTGTGTCTTACAAGAGCTTGAACTTATGATGAAGACTGACGGAAAAGTCGTGATTCAGAATTTAACAGCAAAGCACAAAACTCTGGCCAGAAATGAGAGGTCGGTGAGTGATTGAGAGAGCGATTTGGGAGAAAGAGCACAAGAGTCGGATGGGAAAAGGGCAAGGATGGAAAAAAAGAAAGAAAGCTGACGGGAGAAAAGATAAAACACATAGACAGAGAAGACGTCGTTAAAATATGTGAGGCCAAAAGACTGACAATGCAAAAAAATAAAAAATAAACATGACGTCACAGTGGCGCATTTCAGATTAAGAACATGGGGAAAGAATAAGACAAAAACAAAAGGAACAGAAGAGCAACACAGCAGAGGATGGGGAGCATAGGCAGTCAGCAAGATTGATTTCCACTCCTCCTTTTCCTCCCCTTCTCTCTTCTCCCTGGAACGACTCCCTAAAGCCTTTGGATTAATGGCTCCATTTCTGCTGCTCATTCATCAGATTCAGGAAGGCATCCCAAAACACAATGCTTCACTAGGCTCTTGCCTGAACTAGATATCTACCTGCCAAAACATCCAATAGGGCCTTAAGTACTTTCAAAGGCAAGCAAAACAACTTTATCTCTACCTCAGGTCAAATCAGCAGGGGATTGATACTATCCACTGGCACATATGCTTGTTAGCCAGCGTTGTGTAGATGATTACAGGCAGTCCAGCCTAGTGTTGTAAGAAAGTCGAGGAAAAGTCAATCCCAGTGCTAAAAGACTTGAATATAGTTATTAAACATTGAACTATGGGTGTTATCTTACCGGAGACATGTTGTGGGGATCAGCTCCATTTCCATCTTCCACACTCTGAACAGGCTTCACTGCAGTTTATTCTGTACATATAGGACACAACATACAAGTAATATCCATGGTGGTATGATAACATATGTGTACATTACATAAACATTGATGAGGTATGCTGTCTATCTGTCAATATTTCTCTGAATTTGTCGATGTAGAGCATCACAACCGTGCAAGATCCAGTCATGAAACTGTGCAGGTGTGTAGTTGAGATTATTATGAAGGCAGAGTTCAAAGACGGGTGTGGTCCTACCCATGAATCCTCAGTACTCGAAGAACATGTAATGCAGTAACGCATCATGTAGTGATGCCTTTATTCTTTATGTTTCCAACAAGAATTCCCTTGAAATACTTGGAAGTGTATCCATTCGATTAGAAAAAGAAAATCAAGGCTTTAAAAGAAATGGCTTGATTTGATATTTTTTTGTGCATTTTCCATCAATAATTGAAGTTGTTTGACTCTTTCTTTTTTCTAATTACTGTCTGTGAGCTTCTGTGAAGCCTGTAACAGTAATTAACCTTGATATGTGTCCTATTGTTTGCTGTGTGAACTTGAAGAAAAGTCCTTGGACTTGTTGTTTAGAAAGAGACATGAAATTATTGCAAAGCGCTCGTGGGCTCTAGTTATTGATTATTATTTTCAACATATCCTCTGTCTATTGTATCAATACTTGCATCAAGTTGCCTCTTTTTAATGTGAGCAAGCCACATAGCAGGTGCATGTTGACCTTGCACCAGTCTGCTGTAATGGGCAGTCAAGTGCAATTAGTAGTTCAGGATGTTTCGTAGTGGTGTGGTAGCGAGCCATCGGCTGTAGCCTCTGCTGTCCTTTTAATGGGCATATCAAGAGCCACTTGTATCCCCTGGTCCACCGCAGGGAGAGGGAGACCACGTCTGGCTGCGACATGACTCACTGTTTGGCCTCGTCACATTGTGTGCCAGCTGTGCCATCTAAAGTGACCTTTCACAGTGCGTGATAGCTAACATGCCAACCCTTGACCCATCCTGATTAATGATGGCGGAAGCCTTGCCCAGCGCTGCGTCGATGTCCCTCTGGAGAGAGGATTGTTCTTCCTCCATAACTGCCCAGTCACCAGTTTATCAGTCATGCATACATCCATCCTCCTTCCAGCTTGTTGGTTTTGTACCTGGACTTCAGCTGAGCGTTTCTTTCCGTCACATTTCCATGTTCGTATCAGTCTTTAATGTGCAAGTGGGTTCAGCGAGCTCGAGAATAGATGCGAGGTTAGATTGGTGAAGGAAAGCGGAATTTAGAAGACGTGTGGATGGAGGGAAAATGACGAGGGGAGAGAGAAGGAAGACGAAATAAATCAGATGTGGCAAATCTGACATTTGTCACGACCAAGGGCAGCCTAGGAGACACCGTAATCCACCTAACGATGTAAACAAAGTTATAATTCAAATAACCACCCCTGCTTTCTTCCTCCCAATATTACCCTCTCTCTGCATTTTTCTCTCTCTCTCCGTCCTACTCCATTCATCTCCCGCTCCCTTTTCTCTGTCTTTCCCTCCGTCTGACCTCTGTTGTGCAGCAGTTGTCATGTACTGTAGTGGTAGCGATAATCTCTCAACAAGTTTTGGATTGTGATAGTTGAGCAAGGCCAACGCCTGTACTTAATTCAACATATAACACTGATTGAAATTAAATTTAATTTCAAAAGTCATTTAAGACCGGTGGAATCTCTCTCTCTCTCTCTCTCTCTCTCTCTCTCTCTCTCTCTCTCTCTCTCTCTCTCTCTCTTTTTTTGTCTCTTCTTAGTTTTCATTTTGTTGAATTAACCTCCCCCACCCCTCCGTCACAGTGTTCTCCAAAAACAGAAATTGGCAATCTGTTTAGAGGGGCTCCAACTGAGCTGGAGCCAGATTATCTGAAAGATTAGCTTCCATCATACCCAGCTGAGAGGCCGGTGGATTAAGCGGGTGGCGGTGGTATTGACGGTTTGGCGAGGGGGATTTGGTTGGCTGCTATTTGCCGTTTTTTTCTTTTTTTTTTTTTTGGGCCTGTGGCTCTCCAGACTTCCAAGAATGAGCATGAATCCGATGTTAGCTAACATGGTTGGAGTCTCTGCAGAGATGAGTCATTTTCCGAGAGATGATTTATTGCTATTCTTGGGGAAAACTGGTTATTTCATTGTCTCTCTCTCTCTGCGGCTCGGGGGTGAGTGATTATGGCTGTAATTGAGGAATTACATTATAGGTACATCACTTGATCTGTTTAAGCACGCATGATTACAGGTTAGTTCACATTTGTTCTCTAGAGGAGTTTCAGGTTTTCGCAGTTTTTGTCTATGAATGGAGTGTTCAAGTCATCCACTGTACTAAATCAGTCATGACATGTCCATGAATCTGTCCATTTTCCAACTGTTGATCCTGCTGATGGTTGAGGGGACGGTAGAAAGAATGGACGTCTTATCCGTGAGGTCAGCCACAAGTTTCTGCAGAGCTGTTTCAAAGCTTGAACGTGGTGCCTCTGGTTGTCGTCACGTTAGTAGTCCTGCCTTTGCTGCCTCCAAGCTCATCTAAAATTTCATTGGCAGATGAGTTGGGCTGAATGACGCCTTGGTGCTCAAACAAGCCTTCTGTAATAGCACCAACTTGTCAATCAAAGTGAAATGCTGAACATTTTTATATAGGGGCTTATGGAGATCTCATTCACCTCAAGTGGCCACTCAGGGAACTGCAGTTTTTGCCATCTCTGCATAGGTAGCGACAGAGGTTGCCACTGTATCTCATCATGCACTCAGTCCGAGACAGTAAATAAACATTTTTTTTTACATTGTGTTACACCACATCGTTACTGTTAGTTTGATATCTTGTCCCTAAACAAACAGAAGCTCAGATTTTCTTCTGTAATCATAACTCTGCTGTTGCTGTTTCCAATCATCAAATGATGGAACTCTCACGTCCGATAACAATCACGTGTTTTCAGCTCACTGGCCCCAATTTTATCCGCTTGTGAGACATCCTGCTGCCTGACAAACAAACAAGCAGACAAATTATTATATCACCTGTTAAAAGAAAGTGAATGTCTTTAGAATTGTTTGTCAGAGTGGCTTGTTTTTCTCCATCTGAGCGCTGCATGATGACTCGATACTTTTTCCTTTTAATAAGTTAAATGGATATCTGCATCATCTCCGCTAGCCTCGGTCAGGTCTGGTAAAGCTCTACCTTCTATGTACAGGATGTGAGCTGCGTGAGCACATATTTCCTGCTGTGCTGACCTGAGGATTGGGTTTATACTTTGGTTATATCTTTTCCCCCCTGTAGCTTACCCTGGCTGCCAAATTTCAGTCTGCCGCAGTTTTATCCAAGAATGGTAAATTACTTTAAAGGCTTTGGTCTTCTAAGTAGCAACACAGACTCTTTAAACCATAAAGCACTCCGGGGTGCCTATAAAGTCTGCACTCAAACTCACAAACGCATTACTGTATATCTCTCATAATAGACTTGCAGGGATGCTAACTCCTCTTCTCATCCTTGATGAGCCTATAGCTCGTCTCCGTCTGCCGGCACACACAAACACACACACACACTGACAGACAAACACTCGTCTCCTGTCTCAGATTGCCGCTAAAATGGCTTATTCACGGTGCCGTTGATTAGGCTGATCTTCCTTTTCTAGTAAGTAGCTTGTTTGAAGAAGCTTAAAATGCACTCAACTGTCTTCATACACAATCTTTTGGGGTCAAAGCAAAGGGTTAAGTTTTCTATGAGGTTGATTAATCATTGTGGGAGGCATCAATTTGTTCAGCTTTTTCCAAATTTAAAGAGCAAATGAAGATTACTTATTGCCCGAGAAGGGTTTGTAAGAACTTTGAAAGATGACTGAATCAATTTGAGAGTAAAAAAACAGTGAAAAATAATTCTGATGGACCAAAACACATAATATTCATTTATTTGAGGATTTTTTATGTTGTGGAGTAGAAGGTTATCCTACCAGCTGGGTCTCTAAACAACACAGACATTATTTATCTCCAGAGTTTAAACACCGAGGGTGAAATCCTGCCTAAGGGTCAGCGCTCAGTTCTTGAGAGCAACAGATTCCTCTCAGCTGTCTCTGATTCATTAGCTAAGTTGTTCATCCAACAATTATCAGACATAATAAATGAGTTTTTACTCCGATGCCAGAACTCCTCTCCTCTCCTGTGTAGGTGTTCTGTCCTTTCCAGATTTTGGAGATCACGCAGGTTGTGAGTAAACTTTTCGTACGGCTAACATAGCTTCTCTAATTATGCAGTGACCCGTTTTGGTTGGCATCATTAGCTGATAGAAACTAATTAGGCAGACAGAAAGAATTGGTTTGAACAAGCTTGTTAGTGTGCAGTCAGTCGTGGTACACAAACCTGGGGATGAGAGCACAACATATGGCTGCAACAATGATTGTGTGTGTGTGTGTGTGTGTGTGTGTGTGTGTGTGTGTGTGTGTGTGTGTGTGTGTGTGTGTGTGTGTGTGGGTGGGTTAGAGCCTGTTGCTGGTTGTGTGTGTGAATGCATTTCGTGTGTGTGTGTGTATGTATGAGACATATGGGCAACCCCTCCAAACGTCTGCAGATCAATACAGGGACTTGTGTAAATCTCTGGCTTGTGAATTTCGTCTCTCCTGTAACGATGCAGCGTGGCCTACTGGCCGGACGGACTTCTCTGTAATTAATGGATGACAGGTGGGAACCTGTGAACCTGTGTACACCCTTCATGTCCCATCAGGGTAACATTAAGCAAGGCAATGGACCAAATTATTGACAGTGACTCCCGGTAAATTGACTCCCTGAATCTGTTGAATGTCAGCACTTGGCTCCTATGAAACGTATATGTGACACAGGGAATTGCATTTGTTTTTGCTGGCTGATGAAGCGGGCAGTCTTGGATTATTACAAAAGTAACGGTCAGTCACTGCACATACGCTGCTCAACAATGTCTTCATCTCAGCCACAAATTGTTTGGGGGGGCAGCACTCATCAAGTTTGAGATTTTGGGATAGTCCTTTCGTTAAGTTGTTATTTTACTACACTTTGTCTGTTTCTATTGGTAGATTTCACCACAAGTTACCATTATTTAATGCCTTATTAGAACATTTAAATATACAATATCTGAAAACTAAAACTATTTTAATGAAAGTTGAAGAAGTTTCATACTCTGGGCTGGAAACCTCGACTTCAGTAGCACTTTTATATATAAAAACCTCCAGTTTTGTTCATATCTTTACTGATTTCTAGAACATTGTATGGCTAAAATTTAATTTCTGTCCAATATTGTGCTTTTTTTGGTACTATTACACCCTTAATGAAGAATGGTGATAAGAGAAGCTCAATGAAAGGATCTGAATCTTGTACAGCTCAAGAGAAATAAAGGCTGATGTGTCTTTAAACTATGTCAAAGCAAAGTTGGAGTGTCACATTTTGTCCAAAACACATTGTCCTGTGAAGTCCATCAGTTTAAGCTTATCATCATTTGGACATTTTTAAAGTATCTTCATATTTACATGGAAGCATCTCTTCTTGTGTCAACCTTCAGTCACTCAAGAACTAACTCCTGTTTCTTTCCATCCCTCCTCCAGATCCAGTCCACGGCCCTCAAAACGTCAACGTGGTGGATGTCAGAGCCCGCCAGCTGACTATACAATGGGAGACGTTTGGATATGCAGTGACACGCTGCCATAGCTACAATCTGACGGTACGGACAGCTGGTCACATTTTTTATAATGCTCACTGAAATTTTAAAAACCTGAAACGGAAGGCGAATGTAAAAATCCCTCAGCCTCTAAAACCTAAAATCATATCTTACGTTGCTTTATCCACAAGTGTTTTGCTGAAGCTTCAGACCTTTATTAACGCCACTGCTTCAGGTTCACGTGCGATTTATGAAATTCAGAGTTTGAGGGATTCTGTCGTAATTATTGTTTTCAACTTAAATTACAGTGGAATAAATGTCAGGCCTCGCCTTCTGTTTTCCAGGTGCAGTACCAGTACGTGTTTAACCAGCAAGAGTTCGTAGCAGAGGAGCTGATCCAGACGTCGTCACATTACACCCTGAGGGGGCTGAGGCCCTTCGTCACGGTCAGACTGCGGCTGGTCCTCGCCAACCCGGAGGGCAGCAAGGAGAGCGAGGAGATAGTCAAACAGACGGAGGAGGATGGTGAGTGGGAAAAAAAAATTATCATTTGTTAATTTGCATTCAAATCGTTTTACAGCAAACTGTAGCATACAGTATTGATTCAGCCGGTCAGGCCAGTTCATGACAGCGATAGCTTTTCCAGCAACTCCTGCGACCTCACAGAGAACGATTCATTTGACATTTCTGACAGCGACAGCGGAGGTTTGTTTCAATTAAACAGACGGAGGAACTCACCACCCACAATGTGTGATTGACAGGTGTTTTTGTGGAACGTGGTGCGGGAACGAGCAATAACAATTTAGGCAGTAGAGGCTCTTTAACTTGTTTTAGACGGTCTTGATTTTTAGATTTCAGGAAAACGAATAGCCAATAAAGATGGACAAGTTGATATTGAGCTTGTGTCTCGTGTGAGGAGAATTACAGTCAGAGCATTTCATCGACATGTTGGGTAGGAGTGCTTCTATCACTGTATTGTAGCTTGGAAAAACAAAAGTAATACTCTGTATGACATTTTTCTACTTCTAGATTTCTGTTTGAACTAATCCTTCTGATTGGCATATCAAGATGACACATTGGCAAAATGGTGTGCATACAGTATCTCATTGAAGGCAACAAGGCTAACTAGAAGGGGCATGACTTTTTCGTGAAAAAATAAGTGCAGTTTAAATGTTATGTCACATTTTACAACATCAGGTGTTGTGCATAGGAAATAGATAGATAAATAAACCTTATGTTTGCACAGCAAAAATGGTTTACTTACTAGATCTTTTGTAGCATGTGTCTATATATATATCTTTACCCTCAGGTGTTCAGAACATCGAATACCACTTTAACTGAACTACCTCAGTAACTAAGTGAAGCACTGTCCTAAGGGAGCAGGATAACATTTAGACACACAGCATCACAGGTTCAGGTCTTGGAAGATCCAGAATCGCGCTGATCTTACCCCTCATGCCCGCGAAGAGATAAGGATACAGGGCGTGCTGTCATGCTTTATTAATGTCTGGAAGTTCAAATTCAAAACAACAACATTTCACACTCTCGCTTCCTTTCCAGAGGGCTCCATGTTCCGCTAATTCAGAACAGAAAATTTGCCCCAGCAACCACTACTAATAATTCATTGATGTCTCACATTTCTCTCAACAACATGCCTGCGATAAACTGGAATAGCTGGAATCCATTAGAGCGACGCCTGATAAGCAGGATAAAAACATCGTTCTAATGATCCCAAATCTCTCATCTCTTTCCCATCGTCCTCGGGGCTCGCTGTTCTTCTCCTGATCTCATAACTAATATCCTCTGAATTTAGCTTCTGGGGAACATCACAGCTCAGCCTGAAAATACTACCATTGCTAGCCGAGCACACACACACACACACATACTGCAAGTTGTCTGAACCCCGTTAAAAAGAGTTAACATGACTGGGGAGTAGCACTGGCTTCAGGGGGAAGGATAAAAAAAAGCCTTAATTGTTTTGTTCTTAATTGTTTTTTATTTAACCGTCGTTAATCTCCTGGTTGTAATTCAGTAATTAGGGAACAGAACAGCAATTGTTCACACGGAGGCTAATTGCTGTTTGCACGGTAATGGCTTTATAAAGCTGGGGCTTCAGCAAATGAAGCAGTTCCCCTCTCTCTCTCTTTCTCACACACACATATGGCCTTCCTCACAATTTAATGTTGCTGAGATATAGAAATATACTCTAACCTATGTTAAGGTGCAAAATGAGGGATTTGCAATTAACAGAAAATTGCTTTTCTCTCTCACACACACACACAGGTCTCATCTCAAGTTTATACCAGAATCTCAGGGTGGGAGCTTCTCTGGTTTTAATCATGTCCGTCTTAATTGTTTTACCTACCGGAAGCTACACTTGTAAGATTTACACCACGTTAACACACAAACACGCATCCATGGTCTACCCCGTCACGTTCACTCTGGCTGTCTGGACTGTGAGGCATCCGGCATTGTTCATGTGACACATCCATTGTTGCAGAAATTTGTGCCTCTGTCTTAGATCCATGCTGGTTGATGGTTTAAGATATTCTATCTTTACTAGCTTTTGTTCTACCACACGCCATTACAGCACTAATTGCCTCCCGCTGTGCATAAAAAGTTCAAATGTCTAAAGAAATATACAAGTCACAAGATGAATTTAAAGGTTCTCATTGGGTGGAGGTGAATTTAAGGTCAATTGAGGTTCTCAAATATGGTACCACTGGTGGTACGCAACCTTCCTCTAGTGGTACGGGGAGGAATCTCTGAAATATTTGTTTAAAAAATTTATGATTTTAAACGTATGTAATGTGCAGACGAAAGTAATCACAGGTAAAATTGATCATCAGTCAACCAATTATGGTTAAAAACATGCATTATTATAAAGGGAAACCAAACATCTTCTTCCACCTCCTAATGTAAGATTTTTTGAGGTGACGTGATGTAAAAAATTTAAAGAAACACTTAGGGCCAATCCCATTTCTATTTTCTACCCCTACGCCTACCCCTTAGCCCTACCCCTTGCCCCGTCAATAGGAGGGGCGAGGGGTAGGGCTGAAAAGCAATCCCTACGAAATGGGACACCCCTCCAACACTCGCATACGTCAGCAGTTCGCGCCGCTACTTATGACGTAACCAAAAGGCGACAATTACCAGAAGCAAACATACATCGTTAGCTTGCTGCTACACGCTAATCTAGCGATTCCCCCACCTACGTTTTATGGAGAATCTCACCACTACACATTGTGACAATGTCAAACTTTATACAACACTTTACAACCGAATTTAATGGCGGCGACATCTCCCAACGGACATAAATGTATTGTTTTTCGTAATTACTATTTATAACTGTTGATACATTTATGTCCGTTGGGAGGTGTCGCCGCCATTAAATTCGGTTGTGTTGTCGTTGACAATGCCGCGTTGTGTTATGGGAAATGTTTCGTAGCCCTCCTTTCGGAGTCAGCCTGCCTCAACCGCTCACTTTGGAGGGGTTCTAAGCCAATCCCCTACCCCTACGCCTTCGTGTTAAGGAGAATTGGGATAGCCCTACCCCTTCACGGGAACGCGCAAAAGGGAGGGGTAGGGGTAAGGGGTAAGGCGAAGGGGTGAAATGGGATTGGCCCTTATTAGTTAACGCAAGCACATTTATTCTTATTTCATGTTAGACCAACAGAAACATATTTAATATTAAAGCAATGCCATACTCTGCCAATAAATCCTTCTAAATCCTGGAAACCTTCAGTGAGTGTATTAGACTGGACGGGAAAGTCTTTATTATCCTCAAGAGGAAATTTGATTTGCAAACTAGTACTCAACACAACCTAAATAAATACATACAGTGGATGTCAACGTATTGAAATAAACTCTAGAAACTGTAAAAGTCCATCAACCTTTTTTGAGTCTGTCACAAATTGCCTTTGCCTTCTTTAGCAAGTGCTCAAGTTGGTTCCAGTGGTATTTTGGAAAAGTTTACAGCCTAACAATCTCTTCAGGCCTTTTGTTGTTCACCACACCGTGACTGCCAAACCAACAAATCCTTGCAAAAGCTAAAACTGACATATTGACAGACGAATAAAACCCCCTCAACTTCTTCAAGAAAGAGCTTTGTCATCCAGCATGGCGCTCAAGTACTTTATTGGCTTACTGTCTCCACAGCTGTGGCGTTGATGAAAGTGGGAGACCTGACAGGAGCTTTTTTAGCGAAAGTCGATAATCATCTCTTTTGTCTTACAGACATCGGGGCATGAACCTGTACGGCCGCACATAAACACACCAATGAAAGATACACATGTTTTAAAAATGCCTACAAAAATAATAGTTGTCGACGTCCAAAGACTGTGAGGCTGCTTCTGTCTGAGGTTTGAGGAGAGACTACTTACCTAAAAGACAATGCAGGGTATATATTGTGTTTGTGTCTTTGTGCATCGTCGTGCTTGTTTTTCTTTCCCACTCTCCATTTCCCTCCAGTTGTCCATCCGTTCATAACGACAAAAGACAATTTGTAGCCACACACACACACACACACACACACATACACATACACATACACACACACACACACACACACACACACAGTCTTGCCTTAGAGACAAATGTCATGTCCACTCATTGTACACACCAGCCTATTAACCTAACCATGAAACACCCATTTGTCAGGTAGCTGTCAGGTCAGCTCAATCCAGCTGCTTCACTGCCAGCTTTCTTATTTATCAAATATGTGCGAGAGAAAGTCTGTCCAGCTGTCGCGCCTCTTTTCTTCACAACTATTTTGCATCAGCAAATTGTGTTGTGAGAACAACATAACTCCTAAAATACACTGCATGCGGAACGCCACGGTGACGGAGCCGATACGTTTCAATGTTAGTCAATGTGTCAGCTCACACGAACGACTGCGGCGTCCGGCAGCCCTCCGCAACACATACGCAGAGTTTCTATTTTTCACGCAGCATGCCGCATAAATTCAGCACAGAGCAGATTGTGCGGGGAAGGAAATCAGCCGCAAAATACAAAATAAAACCCCGGTTGATTTTCAAAATAAAATACTCTGTGTTCACCGCGGTTTCGAGTTTTATTACAAGAACACGTCATAATGGGCGGGGCCGACCTGAAATCAACAGGTCAGGGGTTTTCAGGCGCCTTTTCACCCCGTCGGCACCGTGGATGAGGAGAAGTTAATTCTGGAAGTCCAAAATCAAACTATCATTGATGACACCTCACATGCTTTTTATAAGGACACCAGAAAAAAGATGCGCCGTAGAATTCCATCGCAGGAGTCAAACAGACTACAGCCGGCAATATCGCGCGATTATGCAGGAATTTGCGAGATCTCATGTGTTCTCGCACCACTCAGTGGCCGGCGGAGCCGCACCTGTGCGCATCACGAACGAATTATGAAGAAGAAGAAGATATACTTTAATAATCCCACAGTGGGGAAATTGTCTTTTCACTCTATTCTTTATTTTACATGCATTTTTAATCCGGACACATACACATGCAGTACACGGCATAGACATGCAAACGTGGAGAGAGATGGTGGAGTGATGGGCAGGTCGGTGCCTTGCTCAAGGGCACCTCGGCAGGTGCCCAGGAGGTGAACTGGCACCTCTCCAGCTACCAGCCCACCTTCCATATTTTGGTCCATGTGGGACTTGAACCGGCCACCCTCCGGTTCCCAAGCCAAGTCCCTATGGACTGAGCTACTGCCGTGATTTGGCAGACGGCGGAGTACGCTGTCGTTCCGGAGCGCAGCCGTTCCGCATGCAGTGTATTTTAGGCTTAATGCCAAAAAAGTATTTGATCGAACTTAAGTTCACATTTTTATAGATATATAAAAAATATCTATTTTACAAAATTGAACCCACTGTGACGTCGTGCATTGGCTTGTTTTTTGGAGCGTGGTCACCATCCTGCTTTATTTCAGTCTAAATGGGAGCACAGTTTACTAAATGAACATCACGCTGTATAGAAGAAGACAGGAAACTGTTTACTTATATAATAAATCAGCTGAGAAGTCGAGTAATTTCCCCGTAAGACTCAATACAATCATTGTTGCAGCCGATGGAAATGCCCCTGCTGGCCGTTACAAAGGACTACACGGTGCCTTTAAATAGCATTCCTGCAGGGGATACAATCGCAGATCGGTGGCTTGAATGTTCAGAATGTTACACCTGGCACTGTCCTTGTCATTTTATCCACACTCTATATTTAGTGACTAGGAAACGGTAAAAAAAAAACTGTGACAACACAATCCTCAGTGTTTCTCCTGCTGTGACTGAGAACTGACACATCATACTGAGCCTCTGCCGCAGTAATAACTCACCGCTCTGCTAAGTTTGTTTGCTTGCAGGTTGGCACGTCTGTTACTGTTAATAATGAAAGAATGCACACCTACATTTAAAAACAAGTCTGCAGTGAACCGCACACTCTGAGCGCAGCTGGTGAACTCGCATAATGAGTCATATCTGCTTTCCAGGGAATTGATTATGCTGTGAAACGTGAACCCTTGATAGAAATAGAAAAAACAAAAACAAATGCATGTTATATAAATATAACATATATATTATGTATGTATTATGTTGTTGCTGGCGCCTCTCAAAACAATGACTCAGTTCATGTTATTTGTGTCTGTCAGGCTAGATATTCTGTCAGTGGTTCAGCACTTTTCAAAGTCAAACAGCAAATATTAAATATTAAAATATGGATCTCAAATCCCTCTGTTTGTGACATGTTTATATCCCTTTGAATACCCCTCATTCCTATTAAGGAGAAAAACGATCCCCTCGCCCGAAGGACAATCACAGTGATTGAGATTTAATAATCCTTTTATCATCAGAGCTCTGGGTCTTTTCTGAGATCACAGAAAAAGAGAAAAACAATCAGCTCCTGTTATCTTTTTGTTTGCAGCTGACACTTTTCAAATAGGCTATTCATCAAAGTGCAATTTGTTTTTTAGATATGAACTTTTCATTTATGCACTTTAAATAATTTTAACCACTTGTTTGTTGTATCTGTGATCACAGAACGCTCTCCACCCACAAACAGCCAAGTGGAATAAAAGGGAAAAAAAAAAATCCCTGTCATTAACAGAGACTTGTTGGTGCTTTCTTTAGAGATCGTAATCCACCTGGTGCACTTCAAATGATTCTCCCTTTTCATCGTAATATTTCAAAGACTGCGCATGTTTGACTTGATACAAGACATCATGTTCGCCACCTACTGTTTATAGCAATGCTGTCACGCTCATGGAGATAACACTATGTGATGTGTCAAAAAAAAAAAAGGTGTCACACCAGTATAAAACATCTTTTGGGAAAACAATTTTCATGCGACGTAACTGCTCGTGCCTTTAAGAGCAAACAACTTCTGCTTTCCTTTGAAAAACAAGAAAAATACAATCTGGTTTCAAATCATAACAATACATATCTGCCATGTAATCCTTCATCCTCCGTATCATGATGTATAATTTAATCTTAATCCAGTCCGGCAGCACTGCCACTAATTCCTTCCCACTTGCTTTTCATCCGAAAGGAACAAAATAAACCCTACAACATGAAAATAGTGAAACAACATATATTTTCAATAACATGAGACTTAATGAGATCTCTCACCCGACACTGAGATATCTATCAAGTGAAAGAAAAAGGAAATTAATAAAAAGTCATTTTCATAAAGTCTTTTTTTCACACGTTGCAAATGATAAGCATTTTGCAAGATGATCAAATACAGTAATACTAAAAGATCAAGTGTGTTGATTCCCTACTTATAGAAAATAGCAAAAATTAAATATATTATGGATCACTATGTTTTAATTAGCGTATATTCAGAAATCATAAAATTAGCGATGCCATGTGACATGTATAGTAGATATTATAGATATTGCATTTCACAGCCAGCATAGTTTCTCCTTCATCTCGGAAGAAGAGCATGAACCAAGACGGCTGCAATCTGCAACTACAACGCAAGATTAAATCAAACCTATGAACTGGTCCTTTGAAATGGTCTTTTAAGTTACCACTTATGCAGATGATGTTCTGCTGATCATTGCATTTGTATTTCTGTTGTCATATTGTCATATTCACAACCTTTGCAGTGCTTCAAGAGTAATATAGATTTGTTAATGCTGGATTAATGAATTGAATCCTGTCACCATGCAGTGTGAGGATCTTTTATTTTGACTTTTGGTTCGGTTACTTCACTTTCATTTGCAACTAATATAGAATTAAATTGGATGGGATAAACTACTCAGCAGTTAATGTCAAATATTTCACCGTTTATAAATTTGTTTCATTCAGTTGAGATGCAATTTGTGTATTTAAATATTTCATAAAAAAATATTACCTTGTTTGGTTCCAGGCTGAGCCACCAAATTACTCACTTCCACCTTAATTACAGTTTGTGTAAAATGATCTCCAGCATCACTAATGAGCACCTTTTTAATTTGCTTTTGCCCACAAGTAGCTACTACAAGCTCTAAACACTAACAAAGAATAAACATATTATAACATATTTCCATATAAAGAACCAGGACTGTTGCTTTATTATTATAAAAAAAACATGGATTAGTACCAGAGAGAGAGAGAGAGAGAGAGAGAGAGAGAGAGAGAGAGAGAGAAGGCCGTTTCGTTGTGCAGCACGGTGGAAGTTAATCAAGTTATGATTAATGTGTTACAGCTGCCGTTATCTTTTCAATGACGCCTGTTTTCTTCAGTTTAAAGCCTTCAAGGTACACACACACACACACACTCTCTCTCTCACACACACACACACACACGCAAAGAGAGAGACAGGGAGACACACACATCCACGGTGGACGCACACATACATCGATTGTGAGTCATGCCGTCTCAGAAAGTCTTGAAAAGGCGCCCTATGCGCACACACACACACACACACACACACACACACACACACACACACACACACACACACACACACACACACACCACCCAGATATCCAGGTAGACATTGTGCACATCATAAAAGACGAGGGTACATACACAAACACACACGCACACACACAGAGCGACGTGAGCGATAAGGTGTTGAATAAAAATGGCAGCATCTAATTGTGTTTCTTTGTTAGGGTAATTTGATACGCTCCACAGTCTGGGGCCTTAATCAACACCTTAGAAATACTAATCAAAATATTCTGCTGTCAGACGTGTGAGTGTGTGAGAGAGTGTGAGTGCACACATGATATCTGTGACAGTTCATTTGAGGATTTTCACTTTTTGGTCCAAGGATGTTTTATGTGATATCTTTATTTCAGGCATGTAATCTAGTCTCTTATATATCCATGTATAAACACACTAATTATATAAATCACAAAAGATATATCGCCTGAAAGGAAACATGTTATCTGAAAGTACTGAAGTACAGTGTGTGATGTTCAGGGAGCTCTATTCACAGAATATGGCTGAAATGAAGTAGAACATTCAAAACTATTCTACAGTCCACCGTGTTAAATGGCCGAGTTTCTACGGCAGCCCACAACAGACAAACTAAACACTGTCTGTCAGACGAGACGAGATGAAATATGTTTGTCAACGAGCCTTTTTCCCTTTGACTAAGAGGAGACGATACAATGTTCTAAAAACACTGAAGAAAAATGTGCCAATGTGCGTTTTTGTTGACGAATAAAAAAACGGGACAAAAATGTCACGCAAGAAATAAAAATAAACAAACGTCCTCCTTGTTTTCGTCGACATCCAGTCCTCCTGTCATGTGTTTGTGCCAGCACTTCTTTTACTGTAGCAACGTCACGGCCACATGTTTGAGATCCTCTTGCTGCTCTCGCACCTGTGGCTTGGAAACAAACAGCATGCAGGAGAAACGCGGCGTACCGACAGCACGATGATGTTTGGAAGGAAAAAGAGACGCGTGGTCCCATTATTTAGAAACAGAGTAAAAGTCTCCATGCCTTGTTTTATAGCTATAAAATCAGCTGTGTGTTCACGTTTGACTAAAACTAGACTAAAATTTTCAGACTTTTAGTCGACTAAAATATGACGAACAAAAATGATTTGTGAAAGACTAAAAGTGACTAAGACTAAGAATGAACTTGACCTTGAATGAATGAACTTGAACAAGACTAAGACTAAATTGAAAAATGGGTGACAAAATGAACATTGGCTCCAGATAGATGTCTTTACATCCCGTCATAGTTTCTCCATCACATGCCATACACATAATGAAAGAAATGCAGACTTTGATGGAGCATCCAAATATGTGCACGGTGGAATTGTCCAAAATTACAAGTGTGTCACTAAGTGACTGAAATTGTTACTGAGTGAGGGTCTTTTGAATTCACTGTTGGTGCCATCTGTCGTCAACACCCAATCAAATCTGGCTGAACTGCTCAAAGCTGATAATGTGCACGGTTCAGCTGGCCATGTAAATATGTCATTTTGTAAAGACTGTATGAGGAGTGTTAAATGAAGAAATCCATCTCGTTTGAGTGTTACTGCCAATATTCGAAGAAAAAAAAGGCAAATAGGACAAAAAGCATAACCTCCAGATTGGAAAAAAATGTAACAAATAAGATATTTTCAATAAAGAAAAAATGATTCATATTATAGTTTAGATGGTATTTCTGCTGTCAGAGACAGAAACAGGCAAGATTCTGATTTGATTCGTGATTCTTTGAATTCTCAGCCAGTCCATGCCACAGGTATAGCTTGAAAAATAGCAGGGCGGCCTTTGAAGCTTCACACAAGAGGCCATCCTAAAACTCCTCGACGTCGTGATAAAGGCATTCAATTCAATCAGATTCAATCTGTGGCTGTAAACGGCCGAATGTTCAGGATTCTTCTCAGCTGACAACGCATCACACAAAGATCTACAAAAGCTTCCCGCCATCGTCAGACACGTCCGTGCAATGCAACGCACGCTGCAGGTGTTTAGTCGACACTCTCATCCACGGTGACTTAGAGTGAGCGCAACAGCAGAGTGACTTCCTCCATCAGCAACAACATGCGTGGCCAATAGAAAATAGATTAAAGGTCAGAGATCAAAGTGTGGTGGAAAATATTCCTGCGGGCATCGAGTGATCATGAAGGAAAGAGGAAAGCGAGGGACATGGATAAGAAGTGAGAGGCAGGAAATGCACACACACACACACACACACACACACACACACACACACACACACACACGCACACACTTTTTAACACATTGCAGTCACTTGTCCCTCCCGGCATTGTCTGTCTCCTCCTCCTTAACATTTAGAACAATTCACACCCCTCGGTGTGTGAGTTTGTGTGTCTCAGTGTGCACTGTCGCGTTCGCGGGTCTAGTACAGACGTCTGTATGTTACCGTGTGTGTGTGTGTTTGACTGTTTGACAGCTTCGCTCCTTGACAAGGTGTCTGACACCTCGTCTCCGCCTGCATAAAGACGTGTGAAAGCCTGTCTCGCTCGAAACGCACACATAAAAACAAATGCTCACTATTGTTACTAGGTAGATTTTTCTATTCTTAAGTCAAGTGTGCGCAGCAGCGAGCCTGTCTGTGTGAATGAGAAGAGTGACTGTCACCGGTCAGTATGACCTTGTGATTGTGATGTCTTCTGGATGCTGTACACTAAACATCCACAAACACGGACAACTGCACTGATTCCCACTGGACAGTGACACTCTCCTTTGTTTTGTGATTTACTCCGACACATTGGATTTTAAAGAGGGTAATAGTGCTGACTTCCAGTTTTTGAACAGTCACACTATACAGTTGTATATACTACAGACCTCCCTAAGGTATGCTGCATGTGCTTCCAGCAGGTGGTCTGTATTCACAACAGCTTTGAGCCCATGGAGCAGATTGTTTTCTGTTTCAGCAGCAGGCATGTTCTTGAAGTCGGTCACAGAGTCTCAACCCGACTTATCGTGTGTTTTTGAGAGGTCCCGTTCATTTCCAATGAATTTGCAGCAAAAATGTTTTGAGGGAAACGTAATGCCAGCCTTTTTTCGCGTTTGATGAACATAATGAGGGAATGTTTTCGTAATTAAGCCACCTGGCAAGTAAAAAACAATGTTGATAGACTCTCCACTCACCCTGATTAAAATGACGATCTCTTCCTTACCTGAACCGAAGTGCCACACCAGAGACCAGAGTCTGGACATGAAGCCGGCACCCTGGTTCATCTGTCTGGCACGTTGTAATCCACTGCATTGTGGTTGTTACGTGCCGTGGTGGGTGTGTCTTGATGTCTTGTGCTTTCTTTGATTTCAGGCACCGTCCTTTCTTTCTCCTCCTAAATCAGCTGATTAGCTGATCAACACCTGTAGGCTATAACTTCCTACCGGGTGTTTCAGTGGTGGTGTGTTCCTGCAGCGAGTGGTTCATTGTGTGTAGTGTGATCGCTCCTGTCCGGCATCGTGTCGTTTTGAAGAAGCCTTCTCTTTACATTTATTTAAAGTTTGGGTGTTATTTAATAAATCCCTGCGCTCGCAGTCGGTCCTTGGTTAATCCCTTTGTTTTTGGGTCTTTACTTTAATTGTTACCTCCCTAAATTCCCCTAGACTAAGTCTTGCCCTGATTCCACAGGACTATGTGAGTCCATTTGAAATGCATGGCACACTTTTTGTGCACAGATTTTTATAGTTTTCTAAAGTGTTATATAGTAATAATCTGAAAGTCACCTTTTCATTTCGAGGCACCACAACAGCAAAAAGTGTTGCCGTGTGAATACTTCCAAACTGCACTGAGACTCCCTGAAATGGATATTATCAAGACATCAGGTGAAAGTTTTCCCCTGACAGAAGACAGTTGGACCATTGACGTTGAATTAGTAAATTGACTTTGTAAGTTAATAGACTTTTCGTTTGAGATATTCCATCCAAATGAGTTTGATTTGAATGTAGGGCTCTCAGCGGTGAGTTAGAAAATGTGCCCGTAGCCCAAGGAAATGACTGTGGCTGCTGACGCCGTGTCTCTGTTCCATTATTCACCGTCTCCAGGGGTACCCAAAGATTTATCTCTACATGGCGTGATTACAATCTTTCTCTGCCGGTTCAGTTCAGGATGAGGATGAGTTTCATTTCACAAATTACAGCTGAGCTGTACAATGTTATAGCAATAACGTAGTGATATTACAGCAGGTACCTGAGTCAGACCTTGTGGTTAAACTCATCTTGACGTGTGTTTCGAAGCTGATTATGAACCCAGCCGAGGCTCTGATGAACTTCCCGTGCCGCATTCATCAGGAAATGTGACATGTCGTACAAAGTAATACACATTTTCGTGTAAGTGAACAATTTATGAACAGTGAAACGAGGAATGCACAATTAAGTATCACATTAAATATTTAGTTTATCAGCTACATTTCTTTGCTGTCTGTGTTTGGAATCAGCGGTACAGTATTTTATTTTCAGAAAGAGTTCTTGGCCTGATACATACATTTCTATATCAGGAGGCAGACTTCAGCCTTTCAGAGTATAAGAAATCTAATATAATACTATGTCATACTTAATTGTTGTGAATGTCATTCATGATAAAGATTTTCTGGAGCCAGCGCCGGGTCTCATTCTGCCTCACAGCGAAAAAAAGCACAGAATTAGATTTGGGGTAACTTAATATTTCTGTTGAGTCGGTTCCCAGATATTTGAAACTTTTTGCCACGCTAAATAATAGAATTTAATGATGAGAAGCGAAACTGGAATTTAATATTCATAATCTGTCTCCATCTTTTTTTGTCCTCCCTCCTTTCTCTTCTCGCACCATCCTTTAATTCTTCCCTCCCTGCGTTCAGTCTCACGTGCCAGGTGCTTTGTCTGTATCAGAAATAATATTCTGATGAATGCTCAGGACTGGAAAATGAAGTATGTCTTCCAATATGGCAGCAGTGTATTTATGGATGTACTTGTGCTCTATTTCATTTTGTGTTTATTGACCATATGGGAGTGCAGATTGAAGGTTTTCACTTTATTGTTCAAAGATTTCTAACTCAGTAAAGTAAAGTAAAGTAAAGTAAAGTTACCATAAATAAAAGTGATCACTCCTAAAATGTTGAGTTATATTTGGCTGGAAATCTGTTTTACACTCCAAAGTGTGTTCCAATATCTTAAAGTAAACTGTCATTTACTTCAAACTGTGCCTACAGCTGTTGCCAAAGCTTTTGTTGCATTGAAAACACCCAGTCAATATAAGCGTAGTTATTGATGTCAAAAGGCATTAAAATGTTTTGTGTGCTCTCTGTCTCTGCAGTGCCTGGCTCAGTGCCGATGGAGTCTCTGCAGAACATGCCCTACGAAGAGAAGATCTTCATGCAGTGGAAAGCTCCCAACGAGACCAACGGGGTCATCACGCTATACGAGGTCAGTCGAAAAACTTTTCCAGTAAAGCTCACGCTCGGTGCTAACTTTACAAGGTCATGGTAAAAAAATATTAGTTTGTACCGGGCAGCAGGTACACCTGCGCAATATGCAGACCTCCATTAAAATTTACAATGTTCAGTTTTTGAATCACAGATGTGTTAAAATAAAAAATAAGAGGTCGGTGTTTGAGACTGCAGCTCGTGATGTTGTCATATTGGGTTTGCATTATTTTGACGGATAAATACAGACGCTGTCTTCGACAACGGAAGTCGCCAATGTGTGGTGCGATTACTTTGTTCAAGATTGTGTACAGTTACACGCTTCCAATAAATAATGTAGAGTGAACTTTCCAAACTCGACATGAGAGTGATTCCAAGTGGTCCCAAAGTAAACTGATTTTGCCGTGACTGTAATGCAACACGTTGACCAAAAGGATCAGAGGTCGGAATGATGGTCATTTTTGGCAGGTTTGTTACTTTGCCAGGTCCGTCGGCACCATGGCAACTTTTGAAATGCTTGTTTTCTGAAAGGACCATGAGGGCTTTGCTGCCTCACCAGGTAATCTCCTTTTGTGTCTTGTCTAAAGTTTAAAGAAATTATATCTGTGATTTTGACATAATAAATAAATATTACTATCCGGTTCTAACATGATTTCAAGGCAGGATGAATATTTATTTTGCACTCTAAGAATGAGCCGAATGACCTTTGATGATGTTTTGCTTGTGGTGCCACACACACACAACACAGAGGGCATATTTTTCACATGGATGGTCATTTCTGACTGAACGTACAGTATCAGGTTGTGGCAGCGTAAGAAGCAGACGGTTGCAGGTTTGATCCGAGGTTTTATGCTGATCTCATGTCCACGATCTCTCATTTCACCTTGGCTGGCCTTCCAGCGGCTTTCTGCCTTATTACAACAGCAGCAGCAGAAAAAAAAAAAAAAAAGTCTGTCTGCCCGTGTGCAGCCGCAAAAACCACTTAGACCTCTGTCAGCCACCATGGGAAAGAGGCAGAGATGGAGCAACCAACCAAGCTAGTCATGAGAGAGGAGAGACATGGAGGAGACAGAAGATGAGACATGGGCACGGCGAAAGTGAAGAAAGTGAGAAAGAAATGGAAGGAAAGAGAAAGAGATCGCTGCTTTTATGAGAGGAATATATTGATTTATGCATCATTTTACAACAAGACATGATACAAATAATCAGATGAATGGAGAATGAAAGAAGAGCCGAGAATACAGAAAACTTGTTGTTTTAACTTAATGCTTGAAGGGCAAAAGGGAAATCCAGAAGAACTGAGAATGTAATGGGTCAGATGAGAAGTAAAAACAGCTGTAAGCTGATAAACTGTATAAGACGTGGACGCAGTATCTGTGACGTCACCCAGAGGTATCTGAAGAAGCACCGTGAAGCTCAGAGTGTGGTGGCTCTGGCTATGGACAAAGATCTGCCGCGTTGGTGGAGCTGAGGCGGGCTGAATGAAGTCTGGGTGCTCAAACAAACCACCTGTCAATCAAAGCGTCCACACTGTTAATCCTGCATGACTAAACATGTTTATTTCTGCTGTGAAGTTGGACATTTGAACATGGGGACTTATGGAGACTAACTCACTTCTGGAGCCAGCCTTAAGTGGACGTTTGAGGAACTGCAGTTCATGACAGTTTGTGCTGGCTTCACTTCACAGCCATGCCGGTTGCTGCTTGGTCCACACACATCCCCCTGATACACCTATCAGTCATGAGCCAACACTCTGGTACAGACTTACTGTATACCAAAAGTATTGATGCTCGATGGGTAAACATTGCACACATCTCCTTCCATAGCCGTGTGTGTGTGTGTGTGTGTTAATCAGCTGCTGTCTGAGCCTCCACTCTTCTGGGAAGTCTCTCAGCGTAACTTTGAAACCTGGCTGCAGGATTTAAATCCATTCGGCCACAAGAGCTTCAGTGAGGTTGGGTGCTGTTGTCGGGTGATAAGGCCTGACTCACCTTTCACAGAAGTGTTGGATCGGGGTTGAGGTCAGGGTTCTGTGCATGCTAGTAAAGTTCTTCCACATCAAACTCATGAAGGAAATGGCCTTATCTTCAAGGGTCCACAAAGTTGGACACACACTTCTGGCAGTGCTGCTGTTATCGTATTCACACAGTCATACACCGATTGCACCGCGTGAGGTGTCAACTGCTCATCAGGAGCGACGCAGCGCTTCCTATGTGAGGCGCTCGTGTTGCTCACGCATACACAAACACTCACAGTAAATTAGGCTTCAGTATCATGCCCAAGGACACTTTGACTGGATGGACGGGAGGCGGTAATCAAACCTGCGACTCTCTGATTACCAGACAACCTGCTGTACCACCTGAGCCAGCTGAGAATGCGTTCCTGTGGGGAAATGTCAATTTTAATGTTGGTATATTTATACAGTAGCTGTTAATTACTGTAAAAATGTCATATATGACTTAAAATAACGTGAAACCTAGGGTACAAAAACAGCAGCGTTGTTATTAATACATCACTGTCGAGTCATAGTGGTATCAAACATGAGTAATGTCCCGGAATAAATATGAATACTGTTATAAAATTAGATATAAGCAGCAAAAAAAAGAAAAAAAGAGGGAAGTGTGAAATCTGGTGTAAGGAGAAACAGAAAAGTAGAGCTTAGAAATGAAGTGAAAGTGGAAGAGAGACTTATCCCTCGACAACCCTCGAGACAATGTTTGGGAGTGAGTGAGAGAGAGAGACAAGATGAGAGACATGGGTGTGTGTGTGTGTGTGTGTGTGTGTGTGTGTGTGTGTGTGTGTGTGTGGTCATGGACGGTTTATTCGGGTTGAAGTTGAGTTGAGCCCTCTATCTAATGAATTATTGACCCGTTCTCTGTCTCCTGTCTGCCTCTTATATCACTGCATCAAGGAGCTACCTCACGCCAAGACCTGGCAGGGTTATTAGTGTGTGTGTGTGTGTGTGTGTGTGTGTGTGTGTGTGTGTGTGTGTGTGTGTGTGTGTGTGTGTGTGTGTGTGTGTGTGTGTGTCTGTGTCTGTGTCTTAAAAGAGACTGAAATACCAAGCAAAAGAATGCGTGTTCTTGAATAAGTTTCTGAGTTTTTGCGTGAGTGTGTGAGAGAGAAAGTGAGTTAGCAGGTGATGAAAAGTGTGTGTGTGAGGAGTTAGTGAAGTAGATAGCGATAAAGTGTGTTCTTAAGTTTCTGTGTATGTGTGTGTACAAGAGAGACATTGTCATATCCTGACTCACATTATAAATAAGAGTTCTCAATAAACATATTCATATGGAAATAAGAAACAAACAATAAGTAACAAGTTCCACTTATGAGTTTCTAACCTTCCTTTGAAAACACGTTGACCACCGGCTCTTGACTACGGCTGCAAATAATGTTAATTTCCTCAATCATGAACTTTTTTACCTCCAAGTTCCCAAAGCCAGAGGTCGCCTTCTTAAATTTTGGTTTAACCAAAGGTTTTTTAATTCACAACGATTTAAAAAACCTGGAAGTAGAGAATGTTTTTGTTTGATAAATTACTAAAATTATTGTTCTTTTCTCTTGTGTCAAACACCTGAAGGCTGTGACGTTTTGTTATGTTACAGCACCGGAGACGGGTCTGCCTAAACATAGTCATCCTGACTTATTTCTGTTTCCTTAAACCAATCACGATCTCCCTGGGCGCTGCTAAGCCAAGGATGCAGCGACTGTGCACTTGCAAAAATCGTGGCGGGTGGAAACATTTGCAGGGATAGTCGTCCGTGTTCACCTCTACACATGCAAAAGTAAGAGTAACCAGCCTGGTTACGTTCTCACCATGAGCAGTCAGGGTCAGGGTTAGTGTGCCTTTGAGCATGTTGTTTTATAGCTCAGAGTTTGGACCTGTAGCCTACTTCTTGCAGTTTTTTTTTTTTTTAGCTCATTAGCATCTTGTATTTTTTTAACATCACATATCTCGTAAAACAAGCATATCTTATTTTGGCAGCTTCTTCCTTCCAATGTAATTGCCTCCATCTTCTCTGAAACTCCCTTTTATGCCTCCTCACATCATTTTCCAGTCTCTCCCCTCTTCCTGCTCACTACAAAGACCACTCGGTACCATCCCTGAGACCTCCATTAGACCTCGACCCGGAGCTTGAAAAACACTCCCTGCAGTCTATAAACCTCTTGGGAACATCATCAATTTCACCTTGTTTTGTGTCGGTTTCATTAATGTGAATCCAAGCTCCCTGCCCTCTCTGCCCGGCGGAGGCGGCACGACTCAGCATCATCTGTTAAACATATCAGAGCCTCGACACAATGCGCTGCTATTAGAGATAATTACTATAATTGCAGCTATTGACAGGATTAAAGGCATCATCTGCAACATCTAAAGAGGCTCTTGTTGTGTCCTATCCTGCTATGTTGTCTCTTGTGTTTTCTTTTTTTTTTTCCACCCCTATCTGTTCCCCCTCGCTTTTCATGACGGAAACCAGATGAATTATACCTAGGACAATGAGACGAAGGGGGGGAAGAAGGTGGTAGGGTGAGATGGATGGGTGGAGGTGTGGAATTGTGAGAAGAGTGATAAGGAGCATGAGAAGAACGAAGCGAGAACTGTGAGAGGAGATAAAACATATCGAGTGAGCAAGTGGAAATGTGTCAGAAAGAAGCAGTATTCATCATATGGCATGATTACAATAATTAATTCAGTGTGCAAATATGATCACTTCAAGCTCTTGCATCCATTACTATAATTGCAGCTAATTACTGGATTAAAGGAAACATCTGGGTGAGATCTAAAAGGATCAAGGCAGGCCCTGCTCAGTCCCTCTTATCCTATTCATATGAGGAAGGATAAATGATGTCTGGGGAAAATGTGATGGAGGTGAGGTGGGCGAGATGAGAGGGGAACATAGATGATAATTAGAAGGACAAGAAGAACAAAACTATTACTGCCTTTTTCACTGATGTAATATAGTTTATAATGTAATGTCAATAATATCACAATATCACATATTGGACTTTTTTTGGATTGTGATCAGTTGACAGCAGTTGGCACGACCTCAGTTTGGCGAAGCAGATATGAGGACCAGCACAGAAGCGAAACAATATATGTTGGTGTATACGGGGCAAGAAAAAAACATCCAAAAAAGGATCATACATTATCACAATCTATATTTAGACTAATTAGTGACGAGTGGCAATGACACGACTCGTGTCGTTGTTTAGTTAAAAACATTATAAGAGACATATTCAACAATAAACTGAGACTTAATTTAAACTTTAAAATGTAGGTACTCTTGCCTTCTCTTCAGTGATTCACTTCACTCATCGACAGCTTTTACTGTTTTTAAACTATCAAGGCTCAAAGTTGAGCAGGTTTTCGGTCAAATTTCTGGGTTCATAATGGGTGTGTATTGCGCGGAATATTTGAGCTAGAGTGGATGACATCATCAGCTAGAGTGAGGAGCAGAGAGAAAAATCAGTGAAAAAATAAAATGTATTCGACTACCGTGGCCTCAAATGCCCCACTACAGACATGATTTATACATAGAAACGTAGGAAAATTTGTCTTCTCACTCACATTCGTCTGCTAAAGCTCTCAGTCTTATAGTTTTGGCGTAACACACAAAGATGCACCACCAACACCCATCCACTGCCTCATAGACTGCCATGTTTAAAAGGCGGGAACATTTCTGGAGGAAAGCAGAAGTAACGCTTCTTTGAATCGCTCTAAAGGTCACATTTCTTCACTTTACCAACACAAAATAACTATGTAGACGTTCAGGAAGGGCTCAGGATGCTCCCGGTGATTTCGGTTCAATGATTGGAAATACGGTTTGGCCAGAAAGTCTTCCTGTTCGAGGGGTGGTCTTAGCATTTTCTCTCTCTCTCTCTGTCAGCATTTCCAACTGACATTCTAACAGGTGCAGTAACTGCTCTGCTGATTAGGGCCGGGAGGCAGAAGCCCAGCGGCGGCCATTTTAGCAGTTATTGGCACTTAATTTGAACTCATCTGTCTAAAATGACAGAGACAGCAGAGCCAGAGACATGCTAATTGCTAACATTAGTGGCCAGTGCTAACAACACCAAGAATTAAATACATGCTAATTGCTAACATGCTAAGACCCCCGGCAACAGCCCACTCGTCACTCTCAAAATTTCTGCGGGAATTTTCTAGTTTAACCATTTTACCTTGCTGTCAGCCCTTTCCTACAGCAAACTGAAGAGTTTATATCGATCCCTGCTCTTTCCAAAGCCATTAGACTCCACTGATTAAAAACTGTAATTTTACCTCACAGAACAAAGAAGTTTCTCAATCATCGCTACTCCCATTGTTCAGTTTGTTTGTCATTGCGTGACTTTGGTGTTTGAACATGTAAAGATTTACACGTTCACGTTCATGTTTGGATCCAAAGTAACGTTAGCTGCTGCACATCGAGGCAGAAGAGCGATATAACTGCTTCAGTTTCCTGTCAGAAAGAGCTGTCTGGTGCGTTTTTATTGCTTTTTTATGCATATTATATTCCATTTATGCCATAATCTTTAAACAGAGCCCCTCAGATTTTACATACTGGACCTTTTATGTAACAAAAACCTCTGGAGATCAAAACAGTGACACCAGATTGACTATTTTGATCCAAGGTTTTACTTTGGTCTTCTTAATTTGGCATGGCACCTTCAATTGGCGCTTAATCTGACCAGTTTGTCATTCTCAGACGACATTCAGCCCCAGTCAAAGTCGACTTTTCCGTCAGCCAAAACACAATTTTGTGATGAAGGAGTCAATCCAATCTTCCATTTTTGGATGGTCACTGCCAATCAGGAGGATAATTTGTCCTAATCCAAAATAATAAACATGATTGGTGAGTGTTGATGAACTGGACATCATGGCAAGTGGACAAAGTATTTTTTTTTTTTTTTCAGCTACACAGTGGATGAGATCAAATTTGATGCTGGATTTTCGCTCAATTGGCATAGTGCAGTTTGTTTGGCAGCCGGGACGGTCAGTAAAACTGTTAAAAATTCATCACCCTGGGTGGAAAGATTCTGTTATAAACTGTCAAAGTGAAATGCAAGACGCCCCATTCTGATGAAACATTCAGCGCTTTCGTGTTGTGTAAAACATCCCAGCTGGGTTCAGTGTATAACTGTACTGTAATTAGTTTAAATAACTCTCCCATGTCAGACTCCCTGCAACTCCACCTGCCCTCTGACCCTCTTACATAATACACAGATATTGGTAGTCACTGAACCGCGAGCAGACAAGCACTTAAACACACACTTGCACACACGCGGATCGTGACCTTGTCAATCCCTTCTTTGATTGCCTCATCAGACCATCGATGCGTTGCAGGTTCTCTCTGTTTGCTCGCCCGCCACCCCGCCGCTCTCTGCGGAGTTATTCCTGAACCCCTGCTTGCTTAGCAGATGCTGGTGCTAACATTGATTAGAGTGAAGCGGCGAAGCAAATCACGACGCCGCGGCTTTGCCAGTTTGGTTTGACCAACCGACAAGTTGACGATTTCATGTTTCAACCTAATGAGCACTGCATCTCTGCTGTTGGAAGTTTGAATGCTTTCAGAGCGGCTCCGTTTGAGGAGTGCACTCGTTTCTTTTTGTCCTTCAGTCGTATGAACGCTGGCTGTCTTCAGACAGAAGCACTCTGATGCTATTCTGCTTTATGAACGGTTTAACGGCAACAACACTGTCATCTCTGTCCTGTCTTATACCAGAGGTCACTGTGGTTTCCTCACCATCTCTAAACTTAACTCAGCACTTTTAGTTTCATAATTATAACCAAACCTTGGACTTCGACGCACTCAACCTTCCAACCGTTTTGCTGACAAACTTAAAGCTATTTAATCCAACACACTGAAACGATGGGCTACTAGTACAGTATGTAGTTATTCTGGTCCAGTCTTGTGTGTGAATAACTTTACTCTCCAATTCCTCTCTCCTCAAGTAGGGCCTTTAATCAATCACAAAAATCAATACTGGCAACCAGTCTGGCATTCATTTCAGTGAGTTACTCTGTAGAAACTGCAGACATATAGCTGTTACATTCTCCTGCCCCATCACTGGTTTCTGAACAAAGGAATGATTGATTCTCATTAGGAGAGCAGCTGTCGCCTGAGGTGATCTCGCTATCGATTCTGTTTACTGTTGACTGAGTGATGGCAGCCTCTGTAAAAAAACAAGAAGTTAAATCCTCTGCAAACCCAAATCTACCAAAGCCTCCCTACGATGCCATTTAGGGTTGAACGTACACAACAGTGAGCATCCAAAAATAAAATATTAGGAGGTTTGAAATTTGAGTTTTTGCAAACTTTCTCTAGCTGGGGGTGGTTATATTTGCACATTTATTAAGCAATCAAATCTGTGAACCAATCCTAAAAGTTGTGCCATGCAACCAAACATCTCTGCACTCGCTCAAAACGAGAGAGCAGGTCAAACCAGCGTTTGAACAATTCTTATTTTCACACTAATGAGAACATACTAATGAAAATTATATTCAATTCCTGCCAGTAGATCCTCCTAAAATGTTACTCATTGGACTTTTTAAACAGAACACCCCCTGAATTTAGGTTGTCTCTTTTACAGAACTAAGATTATCTTAATTGCCTTTTAACTCATTGTTAGTAAGTAATATGTTAAAATATTCTGGATGAAATGTTTTTGAAATATTTTGGTTTGGTAGCTTTAAACTGCTTTAGTTCTCTCTTAGAAGGGGCCGTAAACGTATTCAAAACCTAGCCTACACTTAAACTAATATTGGTTCGTATTTAGTCATCTAAAAAACATTTTGCTGCTCCCACAGCAGAACATCGCTTCTCTTCCGTGCCTGCACTCATGAAGATGTCAATTCAAATGTGATCTGCCACGCTGCCTACACAGTTTTGAGAAATGTTCTGAATAGCAAAACAGGCAGTTTTTTGGTTTTCTAATAGTTTCGAACATTTATTTCCACTCAGATTTTTGTGGATGCTTAATGAGATGCTCAACTTTGATTTTTCATATGCATTTTGTTTTTTTTACTATTTCATACCACATTTCCAGAGGCATCATGTACACCTCAAACAAATCCAAGATGGAATGCAAGGCAGAGGTCATCGAATTTATTCAAGTTTGCATAACTTGAATATCTAAAATAAAACTTTTAGAAAATCAATGTTTTCATAACCAACTCAGATAGCTGCAAAAATGCCAAGAATTCAAGGTTTTAGCATAGAAAACGATCCATATTTCTAAGATGACATTGTTATGGGTAATAATATTTAATATATTTGAGTTATAGTTCTAATGTGACCCATTTTACTCATGTTAAGACGCCTTTTTTTCAGAATAATACAACTAAAAACACTGCCAATCAATTGTGGAGATTCCATTCCTGTTTCCTCCGTTTTGAAGGGTCAGCCAACTCCCGTGTTTACATGCGGATTACAAAATGGGCTTTCAACAAAGACGACTACAGCGCTCCGCCGTGGAAACTGTTTACTGACAAGTAGCTTGTTTGTGGATTTGACCTCAGCCGCTGAACACCATCTCTTACTGGAAGTTCACTTTGAGTCGGAGACACTAACACACACTCAGACTGCTGCTGATTAAAATTGGCAAAAGAAGATTTCCACAGGGCACTGCTCTGCAGGAGTGTATGTGTGTGCGTGTGTGTGTGTGTACAGAGGCGTGTTTTGCTTTCCTTCCGAAAGAAGAAATGAAGAAACAGACGATGAAAGAAATAAAAAGACTGATCTGGTTCGTAGAAAGCATGCACGCACTTTTCAAAGTTAGACACCAATGGAAAGCAAGTAAGGAGCATGATGATGATGAAGAGTGAGAACATCCATCTTCTGTCCACCTTTTGTCTCTTTCCTCTGTTCCTCTGTATTGTTTTTCATTTCTGTCAATAATGGACTATATTTAGCATGGCTTTAAAAGTCCTTGAGCTGCCGACCCCATTTACTCTGTCACACTGCCTGTCTGGCCTGCAGGGGAATGGCCTAGTATCACTTACACCTGTGTGTGTGTGTGTGTCTGTGTGTGCTTGTGTATAGTAATGCAGCACTGCCTTTCCTTTGTGTATCTTAAATATTTATTGCACAAGTGCAGAATTTCAGTCGCCCGTGTCACTTCGCAGCTGTGGTTGCCAGATTTGCTTCGATTGGCTGAGGTTTGTGACCTCAGAGCTTGTTTATCCAAATATATCAAAGATTCAGTTGTGTCCCTGTCGTTTATATGTTTGTTTATTTACTATTTATTTATTATTATAAATAACAGAGAATACTTTAGTGCTCAGTAAATTGTGTAATCTATCTGGTCGCAGTAATATTTTAATATATTAAATAGCATTTCATACTGAGAATATAAAACCACAGGAAGAGCTTTTGAGCTGTAAGCGAGTTTATGTTTATTTTACGAGTTTATATTCATGCTGCTTGTGGTTTCTGTCTTTCCTTGCCACTGTCACCGGGTGCTAGCTCATAGTGGGACTTGTTGAGTGAATGATATTATAGAGAGCACAGTCTGGAGTTGCTCTGTGGAACGTGTCATGAGATCACTTCTATCTATTTCAAACATGGATTAGTGACGTTGTGAAGCAGCGTGTGATCATGGTCGTCCAACATGACTCATGAAAAGATATCATGTATTAAAGTTTTATTCACGATACGTTTAGTCATGTCTGCTGACTTCTTTCTTAGTTAAAGCGACTCGAGTATATGACGAGAACATGAAGCTCCAGACTCTGTTTGAACAACGTTAGACAAACTGGGATAGTGCAAGTACACAACTCAGTGAACGTTTTTAGACATTTTAATGTTGGAATGTTTCACTCTATATTATTCAAAACAGACAAAACATATAAAGATAATCAATAAATGACTGAGAAGCAACATGTGCATCTCTTTCAAAACACTTCTGAGCTCAGTAAATGTCAGCCTGCCAATCAAAGAGAGGAGGATTACACACCTAAACATAATAAACACACACACACACACACACACACACACACACACACACACACACACACACACACACACACACACACACACACACACACACACACACACACACACACACACACACTAGGGGGTAATAGTCAGAGGATTATCCATCAAGACCCCCACCCTGCCTTCTGTGTCTCTTACACACACACACACACACACACACACACACACACAGGATTATACACAGGGCTCAGATCTCTCAAGAACTATAACTTCCTGCCCTAGAGCCAATCAGGACCCCCGCACTGTGCCATCTCTCCAACCAATCACGTCTCCCCAGAGAGCCCCGCAGGCCAAAATCGACAAGAAGCAGCTTTTCAGCAGCCTGTAAATGTAAACGCCTCCCCCGGCATCTTTACCTCTCAGATCTTCATTTTCATTTTCTAATATTTTCATGTCTCCCTCATTACCTCACCGCTGAGGCCAGGTTACCTCAGCTGTTTGTTTTGTCTCTTTCTCTTCTTTATTGTCCCAGTTGCACAGCCAGGTCTGGTTATATTCTGCTAATTTCTAACATATATATACATATATATATTATACATATATATATTTTCTATTATATTTCCACTTTACTATCACTTTGGGAATAGGGTGAATTTTAATCTAAATAAACATTAAAAATTGTTCTATCCGCTTGTTTTTCATCACAGGAGCTGCTTTGACTTTTAAAGTGTTAATATTATTTCACAGTCTGGATACAAACAAAGAATTGAGATCCTAATTTTAATGTTTAGTGTTGTTGTAATCCCTAAATGCAAAACACAGAGAGATTATTTATTAATTTTAATAAAAACACTGGCAATTTATAAGTACTTTAAAACTTAGACTCCCACTGGAAAACAATAAGAGTGAACATTAGTTAGTTCAAACATATTATATATTAATATTATATCTTTGGTCACATCAGCTGATTTTAGATGTAAAAATATGTAGTTATACTTCCTTAGTAGTTATATAACTTAAACACTACGTTCACAAACACTTTCCCTTCAAGCTACATTTCTTGGCTTTTTGACCTTTTCTTAACTCAATTTTGTTGCAGATTTTATAAAGTTCTTTCATATATTTGTGGTCCTCCCATACCCTATCATACCGTCCCCCAATCTAGCTTTTTAAAACCAACTTTGTTATTGTTTCTCTTCCAGTATATGCCATATTTCATCCTATATACTACATTTTCTTTTAGACAAACCTCCCGAACAAGAAGAATCACTTACTAAATGTATTTTTTTTCCCACTGCATTATACAATGTACACACCCACAGGACCTATAGGCATGCAATTAAGGGGAGAGTGAGGGATGGGCCTGCTACCTAGCGACACCCTCTGAGTGTTGGTTCAGCCCCGGAGCTGTCATCTCTCTCCAGCTCTCTCCAGCACCACACTCTGCACCGCGGTCCGTGTTGGACTGCCACCCTCTGGCTTCCAAGCCGAGTCTCCCTTGACTAAACCACTGCACCCTAAACAGCATAAAAAGCAATAAAACCCCAAAGCAGACAAAAAAAGATGTACAATAACTGAGGATTGTGTCGACTTTTCATTACTCTAACTTGCTGATACGTGGAAAATGACATACAAAACACACTTGACAGTACACCTGTAAATCACTGCCGGGGTGCGGTGAATAAGCTTGTCAGCAAATTATTTAGAATATAAGAGTGAGAGCAGACGAAGCATGTGTGGCCTACATTAGCATCTAGCGGGAGAATGCTCTTTCTGTCACTCGTCTTAACTCGGCTGGCAGGAAGTTGCAGCGTGGCTGTCAAACAGGCGTCACTCGGATGCCGATTCAGGCCGTTTGCCGTCAAACTGTCACCACCGGCTGAATTCCTGGAGTGATTGTAACGCTCCGTCTCTTAACACCTCTTCCGGCGGTAAAAAAAAATAATCTTTGATTCTTTTGTGGTGCAGGTGGTATCGATTTTCATGTGAACTTTGGTCGCAGCGGGCTGCCATAGCAGACAAATGACAGGATACAAGAAGAGCTCTCTTGTATTCTGTCATTCGTTGGATTTTATATTCCCCGAACATGCCGCTCCTCCAAACCGCCTCTCGACTGCTGAGTCTGATTAGGCGATTGAGGCCTTTGTTAGTCATTAACAGCCCGGCTATTTATGAAGCTAGATTTCTGTTGGTCCGCCGCTCATCTATCTTTCTCCGTCCATCCTTTTCCATCATTCTTGTGTATATTTATCTCAGCGAGAACAATTCTACGGCCTGGAAATTTTTATCACGCCATATTTAGTCCTGCGCTCGCTCTGTCCTTCTTTCTGTCTTTGTTTCTTTCTGTTTGTTTATGAAAAGTCGATGAGAACAATAGAGGCAACACGGCCACGAAATATTATCGGACTATTGTCTGTTTCTATTTATTCCTCCAGTTAGCTTATCTAGCTGCGAACAATACAAAAGTGGGATGAGGGAAAAAAATCCAAAGATCTTATTCGCATTTGTGTTTTTATGTATGTATGCAGAGCTATTCACGCATGCATCTGCATGCACATTGGCATTTATTTTAGGATTTTTGCATGTCCACACATCTTTGGATCGGTATGTCTTTGTGTGTATGTGCACAGCTTAGATAGTATAAGAATCCGTGTTAGTGTGTGTGTGTGTGTTTGCCTTTCTATTCGTAGTGACCCAGAATGTCTTGACATTTTAAAGCCGGGGGAAGCAGCAGAACAGTCTGTCCCAAATGGAAACTTCTAAAAACAGAAATGCTGGAACTTAAAACAATAGGTGCCTACTAGTGTAAGTACAGTGCAAGGCATGAGGTGCCAGGATACATGATGAGGGGAGCAGAAGAATAGAGAAGAAGTTTTATATTTTGCGCTTATAAGAAAGTGTTAGTAAAATGTCTTAACTGAGCTGGAAGGCAGGAACGCAAATGTCAAGGTGCGGAGAGATGAGGATGTGTTATGCACACTGAGGCCTGACACTGTTAGTGGAGAGAGTTCAAAGGCAGGACTGGAGATGTCAGCATCCTGGGAAAGGCATTGTTTTTTTTTGTTATTATTATTTTGTATGTCGGGACTTCAGAAAATCTAATGAGCAGGACAAGAAGTGTCAAAATTCAGTCTGAGAGCAGATGTGAGATGAGTTTTTTCCTTCGTACCCTGTTATCCAAGTCTTCAACAAACCTCTTGTGGTGCATTCAGAGGCAGGACGGGGGACGGGGGAAGACAGGTGTTGCATTAAATGTCTAAGACAACAGCTTATGTTGGTGTTAGCACAGCTAACACATTAGTGTAATTTCAAATAGACGATCATGACGCCATCTTCAAGAAGTGAGAAGAGTAAAGAAATCACAGCTGCAACAGTTTGAAGAAGTCCGGTTCTGTTGCCTGAGTACAATGCAAGCCTACTGAACCGGAATGCAGCCAGCTGTCAGTCTTATAGTTTTGGCGTAACACACAAAGATGCGCCACCAACACCCATCCACAGCCTCATAGACTGCCATGTTAAAAAGGCGGGAACATTTCTGGAGGAAAGCAGAAGTAACGTTTCTTTGAATCGCTCTAAAGGTCACATTTCTTCACTTTATCAACACAAAATAACTATGTAGACGTTCAGGAAGGGCTCAGGATGCTCCCAGTGATTTCGGTTCAATGATTGGAAATACGGTTTGGCCAGAAATCCTTCCTATCACCCGGCAACAGCCCACTCGTCACTCTCAAAATTTCTGCGGGAATTATCTAGTTGCTGTTAATGTCGCTTCAAATGTCATGTATATAGGCGCCACATGAGAGGACGTGTGCTGAATGATCCTCTGTAGATCTTTTTCAAGGGGTTATTTTTATTATAAAGATGCATGGGGAAGGTCCTTACATGTCAGTGTAAGTCGCAGAAAGCATTTCCACTTCAAACGACGGATCCCGAGTATAGAAGAGAGCAAAGGACACCTCAAAAAGGTTTTGGGACTGACAGCGAGACCAAAAAGATTCAACACAAAGGGCAAACATTCTGCCCATAAATATCTGAGTTAGGAAGCACCATTGATGTGCAAAACTGCAGTGTAGATGAAATAAATAATGTTTTAACGTCCCAGTCCCTTGAAAACAGAAAGTTACAGGCAGTAAGTGAAACAAACTTTATTCTTTTATGCTACTTTAATCGGCTCCAGATGAGTGCTTCTACTAAAGGCTTAAAAACGTAGAGAGGTAGTAAATAAATTGAAACTCCAGTCAAGTGAACGGTGGCAAAATAAAGCAGAAAGAACAAACACCTCACATAGTTCCTGCTTAATTCGACATGACAGAGAACAGCAACACTAAAGTAGTGAGGAAAGAAGCCACTGCATATTTTCTAATAAAACAAACCTGAGCACAGAGAATAAAAAATGGAAAACGACAAAACTGAATTGAAATAGCATTTCTGCAGCACTGATCCCACAACGGCACCTCGTAAACATTGTTTATTTCCATAAAACTTGGCTGGAGTTTGAAATAATGCAGCCCAGCAGGACACACACACACACACACACACACACACACACTGCAGATGTGGTGTGTTTGATGAAGTGGGCTGCGAGGTAAAAGGTATGGCTTCTAATACTCCCCGGCATCAATCTCCCGCATGAACAAACACGCAGCGGTCTGTGCGAACCCACATGTGGGTCCACAATGTGCCCGCACATTAAAGGGACAGTTCAGCTATTTTGAAGTGAGGTTTCATGTGACACCTATCCAGAGTCAGGAGACGGCAGTCAGTATCCGTCAACAGAAAAACATATTTTAGCCACATAACTCCTCAATAACAGTCTGCCGTTATATTTAGAATATTTTCACAGCTTCACCTTCAGACATCAGACGGCCCTTTTATTTTTAGAACAAACCGCAGAACGTCTGGCTGTGCACTACACTGTATTACTCCACAGATCGTCTGTTTGGTTCCAAAAGTTGTGAGATAAGACTGAAATCAAAAATTCACATTTCAAAGACGTGTGTGTTTGTTTTTTCTCTGCCTGTGCAGCTGTAACTGATCTCCAGTGCGAGGCACAGAAGGAATACTGAAGTTCTAGAGTTAAGAAAAGAGATGTCTGAGGGCAAGCATGAAGCAGCGAAAATTTTCTTGCACGATGTTGAATTTTTTTTAGATTTTTTTATCTGGATAAAATAGATTTTTCTGCTGACCCTGTCCACAGCGGTGCTTAACTGTGCTTCTCCAAACTGGGTGCTCAATGATCGCCGTCTGTTGAAAGTAACACAAGGGCCACCTACAACAACCCCACTTCAGAATACTTGAGCTGTCCCTTTAAGAGATGCACAAACACCTGCAGAGGGACAGTGTTTGTGGGATTGCTCTGTAACAGGGGTCTTCAACCTTGGACAAGAGACAAACAGAACAGGGACCCCCATATGTAATTCACTGGCCTATAATAACTTTTATATTGACTTTATTGAACTTGTATTTCACCTTATTAGCCTATTTATATACTGGGTTATTAGCCTGTGTGTGTGTTTATGCATAATTATTATTGGTTATTAAAGAGATGTGCACCTTTGGACGTTGATTCATCCGACTGGAGTGCATATACCTTTCACTGTTTGTAGTTTTTCAAGTGTCTGCACCTTCACATTCACCATTATTTTGGTGAAAACTGTCAATTATTATGACAAAAATTGGTGGACCCCCTGCAGTACCTCTGCGGACCCCTAGGGGCCATGGTCCCCTGGTTTAAGATCCCTGCTCTATTATTAGGGAGACTTTGAATTGTGTTTGTGTTTATTTTTACTGAAAAAAGTAATTATTATTATTATTAATATTATTTTATTTTACGTCTTTTTAAAAATGCTGGCGACATTTAAATAGAAGCCGGTGATTTTTTTCACGAGCTGATAACAATAAAGTTGTTTCTACTAATAGCCGATAACTGATCCAGAAAGAATATGTAAATAATTTATCACGCATTAATAAAGCTGTCGGTTACAAGTTGTAAACTGAGCTATAAAGCTCCATATAAAATGTGTGATACCCTGGCGACAGTTTCTGTCTGTCCGTCCTGCTCTCTTTCTCTTCACGTCTCTTGTTCTCACCTTTCTTCATGCTCCCTTGATTCTTTCCTCCCTTTATACCTTTTCTATCCTCACTTCACTTCGCTGATTTCCTCTATCCGAGTCGCTAATTCAATCACACACACACACACACACACACACACACACACACACACACACACACACCTGTACTTGCGCATGCACCTTCCCTCCGATGAGTTATCCCCAACAGGCACACACTCTATTACCCAAGATGCACTGCCCTGCTGCACGCCTGCCTTTTCATTGGCCAATAAAACAACCCGAGCTTTATGGCTCTACCGATTGCAAGTACATCAACTATGGAGAGAGAGAGAGAGAGAGAGAGAGAGAGAGAGAGAGAGAGAGAGAGAGAGAGAGAGAGAGAGGAGAGAGAGAGAGAGAGAGAGAGAGAGAGAGAGAGAGAGAGAGAGAGAGAGAGAGAGAGAGAGAGAGAAAGAGAGAGACAGAGAGAGAGAGAGAGAGACACACAAAGGGGGAGAGGGTTTAAAGGAAAGTACACCTGAGGTTTATGAACCAAACTCAAAGAGGACGGGTGAGGAGTGCCAGTCTGGGGAAAATAGTGGATGAATAGACAAAGGGTGTCTCAAACATACTTCAATGGTAAAAGTGATAAAACAGAGAAAGAGAGTCTATCATGTAATATGGGAAAAGAGGGAGAGCGAGAGACTGAGAGATCGTAAAGCTCATAAAAATATAGAGAGCCATTCATGACTTATAAAATAACAGCCATCGATGTGCAAACCAAAACTGCAGCGTAGATGAAATAGATGATATTTTATTGTTCCAGGCCCTCAGTCCCAGTCTGTATAAATAGCTATTGATTTAACATGTTTTATTCAGCCAGCCAGGCGAACTTTCAGGGCCCGGGAGACGTCACCTGCTTGTCGGAGGCAATGGCTGCTGCTCTGTCGAGAGCTTTCTGCTGCATTTAAGACAGCCGTCTTCTGTCGGTCAAAGGTTTCATCCCAAGCTCCTCAATCCAAACGGCGTTCACTCGTCTGTCTATGTTGTACCGGGGGGAGTCAAGTACCTGGAAAAGTGAATAAGAAAACTCTTCATTGTTCTTTCTCAGCCCACTGGCAATGATACAAAATAATATTAGAAGAAAAATAACTTTATGTTTGTGTTTGTAGAAATTCTTTTCAACTCTGGAGTGAGTTAGGTTCATTTTGGGCAGAGGGGAGCAAAACAATGTTCAGTCTCACCTTGAATTCACAACAGAAATAAACATCCATCCATGTAATTCATACAAAGCTTGACCTTCCACCATGTTCTCATTCAATTTCATCAACTACTGATGTTTGTCACACCCTTCAGTGGCTTACACAGACCCTGAAGTTAAGGTGACATGAGGTAGAGTTTGGGAAAGATCATGGTATTGATGTTGCCATCATTAGTCTCCTGGTCCTCCTCTCCACCCCAAGCAAACCTCCGTACGTAGACCTTACACTTTACAAGAATAGACTATATCACCTGTAACAGATGGGTTACATTTCAGATGCACAAGGTACCCTTTAGCATCCGTATGTGTCAGTGCGCTTGTTGATTTGCATAGAGGAATTATTCCTTAGTACTTATCATCAGGACATCAAAATATTGCATGTACATGGACCTCTTTTCTTCAGCAAATCACAGTCTGCAAGCAGTTATCTGCAACCAACTTCCAAAAAGAGAGTGCCTAACTTCGAATTTACATAAAGTTATATAATGTGTGCCTATCTCATTGGTCCAAAAACTGTTGGGGAGCGGCCCTGGTTTAAACTTGGCTCTCCCTTGTTGGTGCACAGGCTGGTCCCAGCCTCTTGGCACTCTCCAATCGTCTTCAGCCAGCTTCCTAAAGAGGAGGAAAACCTAAACTAGTACCTAGTCAGCGATCTGAGACATCTATCTTACAGTATGCCTCACATGACTAACTGCATACTGAACTTTTAAGGGGGTTTGACTTTTGACCCTGATGGTATCTTGTCCCTCTGTTTTCAATAATCAGAGTAGCCCTCTGTTCTACAGATCCTATTTCAATCAACTGATAGAGGTGGCCTTCTGCTCTATGGATCTATAGAAACCAGGGTGATGAGTTTGCAACACAACTTACAGGTCACACAATACGAATATAAAACATTTTATTCTAACATATAACAAAACGTCAGTATTTGACGTCCCTCAAATCACTTTTGCTTGTTGTTCCCAGACACCGACACTAGAAGAAGTTCAAAGATTCAAAGACTGTCTGAACAAGTCAAAGGACAAAAAATGTTTCAAGTGTGCACCGCGGGAATATAAAGAAACAACACTGCTTATTTTTAATGATTCCTTTCTGTTGTTTCTCCCGCCCACCACACTGTAGCTCTATATGCCCTCAGAGAAACCGGGGGGCTTTGATCAATCATTATAGATTTAGTTCTCTAACAAGACAGTGATACATTAGAAGTGAGAACATCCGCGTAATACACACCAACCGCAAGAAATACCAACGCAACTGCTGATGAGCATCAGCAGCAAACAACAAAATGAGTCAAGCTCGGTTCAACCCCAGAGTCACACAAACTAAAATTGGTATTGATTTGCATTCACAAAACATGATTGTGGCCAGTGACACACATCCAATCGTGGAATTTGAGCATGTCCATTCCTTCAGGTTTTTCTCTGCTGTTGCTGATTTTCTGTATTTGCATCTTTCTTCCCTCAACCTCGTATTTCCTGTCTCTCTCTCTCTCACACACACAAACACACACATCATCACATCGCACCACCTCCAGCCTGCAGGCCTATAGTGGAAGTGAGGCACCCAGCTGTTGGCGCTTTTGATTTGAGTCCGCTAATGGAGCGACGAGGGGTCGACGAGCGGCCCACTGCCTCAGCTCACACACACACACACACACACACACACACACACACACACACACACACACACACACACACACACACACACACACACACACACACACACACACACACACACACACACACACCACCTTCAGCCTACAAGGTACCACAAACATCCGTCCACATCTCTTATCTTTTTTTCTCTCTCTCTCTCTTCTTGCGTTTACCTCCTCGTTCACTCCGGCTCTCTTTGTTTTCCAGTCTTCATTTTCTTCTCGTCACATTATTTTTTTCATTAATAAAGCATGTAATGAGACTGAATATGAGCTACTCTCAGGGCGCGATGAGAAACTGTCCTATTCTCAATGTCACTTTCCAATTCAGGAGTTCTTCCCCGGCGTGGCATTGGCAAATTGAGAACAGTAACAGCAGATGGAAGGACATTTGCAGATAATCACGAAGACAATCACTTTGTGCACTAAATTAAATCTCTTGTATCGGTGTGTTCTGATGATCTCAACCTGAACATTCAATACAGCTCCCTCTCTCGGTATTAATTGCACATATTTCTTCTGCAAATATTGTTTTGTCTCTCCTCTGCTCTTTTCAACTCTTCTGTATGAATTCATTCCAAAGCAGCTTTATTGCACAAAAAGAAAAGAAGTGCACCTGAAGTTTTGTAGACTCAAGCTCAGCTTCCAAAAAACGTGTTTCATTAATTCCATTTTAAATAGTTTCTTCTAGTGGACTGAGCAGGTTGTAACAGTGAAATGGTGATCGCATATGGGGATAATTTTGTCTCAAAAAGATTTGAATGCGTACAATATGATTTGAATGCGTACAATATGATTTGAATACATATGCATACATTTATAAATATCCAAATACAAAATACAAATATAAAAATGTGACATACAAATAAATAAACGAATTTGTATAAATAAATGTGGATTTGTAAATATATTTTCGAGATTTGAAAATAAATGTCCTTGACTTTGTGTGTGGAGTCAGCATTTGTGGATCCATTTTTTGCTTTTGTGGATCCATTTTTTGCTTTTCTCGCGATGACTTAATTTTGAGACATTCCTACCGCTCACCCGATTCACAAATAAATGCCACCAGATTTGAATACAAATAGCGGTACACCCTTCACCGAACATCCAGCAGATGGCAGTGTTGTGCAACGGTGCAGACCAAGGTACTTTTTATTATTCTGTTTCTGGACATAATGGAGAGAAGCTGAAACCAGAAACGAGTGTTTTTTTTAAATATATTTACAAATCCACATTATTTTATCAAAAACGAAAATTCGGCTCAATTTCTCGTTTTCTGTTCCAATCACCAAAAACAAAATTTCCACTACCATATTCCGTTTTAGTGGTGGGCGGGGCTCGTACGCTTCTTTGCCCGGTACTCTTCAAAATAAAAGTTCTTCCGTTTGACAAAGTCATTTCTTTATTAAAGAGTGACCAAACGTCCTCTTTTGGCCGGACATTTTTACGTCCTGTCTGGGGCTCCTGAGGATTTTTTTCTTTATAGGTTCATGAAATTGTCCGGTTTTCAATTGACTGACGCTTTGCACAGACTGTCCTGTGTGTGGACCTGCGACGTGCACACTGGCTCAATTCGTGGCATCGGCATCTAAATGCCACTACTAAATACCACTATCTGAGGCACATGCCGCTAACCTGTAGAGGCAGATGCGTTTTTTCGTTTTTTATCAAAAACGAAAAAAACACTCGTTTCTGGTTTCAGCTTCTCTCCATTATGTCCAGAAACAGAATAATAAAAAGTACCTTGGTCTGCACCGTTGCACAACACTGCCATCTGCTGGATGTTCGGTGAAGGGTGTACCGCTATTTGTATTCAAATCTGGTGGCATTTATTTGTGAATCGGGTGAGCGGTAGGAATGTCTCAAAATTAAGTCATCGCGAGAAAAGCAAAAAATGGATCCACAAAAGCAAAAAATGGATCCACAAATGCTGACTCCACACACAAAGTCAAGGACATTTATTTTCAAATCTCGAAAATATATTTACAAATCCACATTTATTTATACAAATTCGTTTATTTATTTGTATGTCACATTTTTATATTTGTATTTTGTATTTGGATATTTATAAATGTATGCATATGTATTCAAATCATATTGTACGCATTCAAATCATATTGTACGCATTCAAATCTTTTTGAGACAAAATTATCCCCATAATCGCATGCCTCCTTGGCTGAAGCCAGACTGGAGACTTCATGGTTAAACCACCGGTCCATTGCGACGCTGACACCAACAGCAAGAAGCCCAGCGTCTGTCTTTCAGCCTTTTATTTCACAGAGCTCTCGCCAATTACTAAAAGTCAGTCTGAGATTTAGTCTTGTCTGGCGCTCTCAGCTCCAGTATGTCTTGAATCTGCTGGGGTTGCAAGGATAGATTTAGTTACTAGATATTTTCTGCACAGCTATGATTGCCGGTGGGAAAGTTTTCCTCTGTGAATTCCTACTTGGCAGTCGGCTAAACAGTGCTGCCCTTGCATGCTGTTTTTGTCAAGAAATCAATCCCAGAAGACAAATGACAGGAAACATGAACCGTTCCAGGGGCTATAGCTCCGCAAGCCGGAGAAACATTTTGCGTCGGTGGAGGTTTCCGCTGGTTCATTCATGTCGTCTCTCTTTGTTTTCCGTCTCTTTTTTTCATTGTTCTTCTCTACCTCCGTCACTTGTTCTCACCTTGCCTCCACGTGTCATATATCCAGTATTATTATATTTTTCTATTCTCACTTTGTGGCTGAAAGACAAACTCTGATGCACTTAGAGGCCCTGACACAGACACACACACTCGATGAAGTGCTGAGATGTGTTTGGGTTGAATTGCTATTAATGTTTTTTTCTTTTCTCTCTGACCAGTCAATACTCTTTTGTACTGACTGTCATTCACAATGACAGCTGACCTCCAGTGTTCTGCCGTGTGTGTGTGTGTGTGCGTTTGTCCATGTGTGCAGTCATCGACAGTCGTGCAGTGTGGAAACTTGCCAGCAGCAACATTACAACAGACATCGACAGTTCTTTTAACAGAAGAACTATTGAAGTGCTTCTGCCAGTTTTAGTGACCATGGGTCAATTTGCTCAATTTGTTCCAGTCTCAAAGTGGAGATCATGTGGAGAAACACAGACCTGTAGTAAAGAGCCGACATCACTTCGCCTTCAAAATTGATTCGCGCTACGTTTAACAGACAAAAAGACGTGGTCGATTTGTTGGATCTGCTGTGACGTGATAGTGGAAGCAGTTGGAGAATCAAAGTCGAGTCTGGTCTTTAATCAGTAACAATGTCTGAAAGTCAGAAATCTCTCTTTTGGAATAAAAACATTTACACACAAAAGCGTTTCAAATTCAACATTTTCTTGAGTTTTGAGTAATGAAACTGACATAAAAGGTGATATTTGTTGGACTTCATGAACTGGAGATGATGAAATAAAAGTTTCACTATTTTTTTAGAATAAATACAAAATGGTTTGCTTGGAGCATTTTAGCATCTTTCAGCTTTTTGTTTTGGTTCCCTCCCAACGCTCTCATCTTAGTATTTCGTCCATTGACAGTCAGAGTAAAGCTAAAATAATCTTGTCTGCTTCCAGATCACCTACAAGGCCCTGAGCTCCTTAGACCCCAGCGCCGATCTGACAACACAGAGGGGACGGGTGTTCAAGCTGAGGAACGAGACCCTTCACCTTTTCGTTGGTCTCTACCCAGGAACCACCTACTTCTTCACCCTCAAAGCCTCCACGAACAAAGGCTTCGGCCCACCCGTCACCACCCGCATCACCACCAAGATCGCAGGTAACAATCTTTTGAAGTTTTCAACTTAGAGACTTTTATTTCTGGTGACACTGGTTTGATTTTTGCTCCAAACATACAAACATTGTGTCAGACTTATTGCTTATTATTTATCAGGTAAGGAGACACTGACTCCTTTTTCGTTGGCCACTTGGAGTGCTGACATGTCAGTCACTTTCTTTCTTTGTGCCTGCTTTTGTTTGTCTGTCTGAGTGACCGTCTTCACGTCTATCTGACTTTCTCTTTCCATCTGTAACCCTCTGTTTATGTCACCCGCCTGGGCCCATAGAAAATGTCAACAACTAAAACAATCATCTTTTGTGGCGAGAACTATGAAATGCCCTCACATGTTAATGCACTTCTTTATTCTGGAACAAGAGGATTTCTCGAGTCTTCTTCCGTCTGTTTTGTGAAGGCTGTTCTCTGTTGTTTAAATGACAGAATGACTGATGCAAAATAAGAACCTGTGCATCTCTTTGCCCTTTATCTCTCTGACTCACCCGTTCCCTGTCCCCAAATTAACTGCCGTGCATCCTCACCCTTTCCCTTTTCATCTCTCAGCATCCTTTCTTCTCCTTCTTCCTTTCTGTCTCTGTACCTTTTCTCTATTTTTTACCTACCTCTAATAATCCATCCCCATATCTCTCATTCACAGGACGTTGTTATCTCTATGTCCTCCTCATTAGGAGAGTTGTGACCTTTTAGCAGTTTTCTGTGGAGACGCTCATTGTAAGCGTGGGCCAAAAGTAGTACTTCTTACAATCCCCAAGTCCAGCTTGAAGGCCACTTGTAGAGGAGTTATTTTTCAGGGCAAAAAAAAAAAGTTGGTGTGGTGGATATAGCTTACAATGGCTGATGCAATGAGCTTTGTTGATGATGAATCGTCTGCTGCACAAATGCACAACGAATTAAGGATAATTTCACAGTCCGCAAGATGCACATATCAGACTGCAAACTTATCCACCAGAGCAACATTTATCTTCACATTTATCTTCATCTACATACGATATTCAAATCCTTGCACAGTCTGTATGGAGATTTGTTCCAGTCTTTGACATTTGAAGCTAGTTTCCACCTATTTGTCTTGTTGTACAACTTTATTTGAGTTGTTAATTCCCTTTAATGAGTATTAAAATGCCAGAAATCTATCTATACCCCTATGTAATCCAAACATATTACATCCTCTGTGTTTATTAATATCATTACATAATTAATGAATGTCATTCGACTCAATCCACATGTGATACGTAGGCTTAAGTATACCCATAGAGGCTATGCTGAGCACACACATCTTTTCATTCAGTTCAGTGCCACAGCAAGTGGCCACTTCTCATTTGTCACAGGAGGCTCTGAGGTTTATTGGAAATGTGGAATAAGATCACTTTGTTATAATCATACCAATGTGAACTTAAGATAAAATGGTCCACGTATCATATTTAACCCTCCCCCCCCAGTGGAATACATTTCTAACCTAATAATGACTCCCAGATTTTCAGTCTGCAAATATGTCATTGCACTGAAATAGAACAGAACAATATCACTGCCGCTGTGCACAGGAGGGCCCAGCAGTGCCTCTTTCTGCTTTCAAAGGGTTCTAACGTTGGACCATTTAACGCCCGTCTACAAATCACTGATCGAGTCGGTCCTTTCAATATCACGGTACAACTTCCTTCCTGTTCGAAACAAATCAGAACTTTCTGGGGTCATCAGGCATGCCCACACAGTACTCTCTAGCAGATCTCTGCACAGAGCAAGACCCTCATTACACAGGACCCATCACACGACCCCCACGACTCCAGTCTGCCGTTACAGAAACCCTCTGATCAGGACACGTCATACCAACTGCCACTGGCACGATGGCAAACCTTCCTCTACCCACTGACCATGTTGAGCACTGATTGAACAACAGAAGGCTGCGATATCTAAACCCGTCATCAGCATGTTATTAGCATTGTCCTCTCTGTCAACACTTACACTGATTTTATGTTGACCTTTCCGCTGAGCCTCTCAAATCTTAACAACATGTTGTTAGAAAACACAGCGTTCCCGAACAGAGACGTCGTCTCCCTCTAAATGTCACGCCGTCCCCAATCTTCGTTATCTCATTCAGGGACCAAAGGATAAAGAGATTTAAAATAAATGATGCAGACAGATGGAGATGGATGGACATAGGCGGAGGGATTGGACTTGTGTTAATAACCTACATGTACCACCAATCAGGGAAGAAAGTGTTGATGTTTTACTCAGATGGGCACAGACGCTGAACCTCTAAAATGAGGGCATGACAGACGTGAAATTAAAAACTGTTCGTATTGAAGCACACATCCATCTTTCTGTTGCTCTTAATAACACCTGAGAAGATGGCTGCTGTCAAGATCTGATATGAAAATATCAGAAAGTAAAAGGACAGGACAGATTAGATGATTTTATTTGTTTTTTAAGCTTTACATAATGTTTACCGGTGCTTTTATCTTTCACAACCTCCGTAGTTTGACATTTTTTCAACTTTCTAAAGTAAACCAATATTGGAAAAGAAAGTGGAGCTCACGTTGTGTTCTGAGATCAGTTTTCCCTTTGACATCAGGCTCATTTTACAAACTATAACTCACGTTTCATCGTCTGTCTGTGCGTGCGACACAATCCGTTTGTAGAAGACTTATTGAGTTGAGGAAAATGAATAAGGGAGGAATGTGCAGGGTCAGTGTGTTTCTAATCCAGAGATTTGGGCTGGCTTAATGAATATTCATCATTATACGGTGCAGGATGTGTGAAAAATGCCGGTCAATAATGCTTTCACTTTTCTCACCATCAGCTCCCATGATGCCAGAGTACGAGTCTGAGGCTCCACTGAACGAGACGGAGACCACCATCACCATCCTGCTGAAGCCCGCCCAATCACGTGGAGCGCCGATCAGGTAATTTCTCACCTGTCCTGTCGTTACATTTCATTCCTTCATTCTACCAACACTTCCTTTATTTCTCCCTCTCCTCTCCTCTCCTCTCCTCTCCTCTCCTCTCCTCTCCTCTCCTCTCCACTCTTTACCCTTCACCCTCTCTTTACATCCACTTTCCTCTCTCGTCTTCCTCGGGGGTCTCTTTTAAAGCCATTAAAATCACTCACACATATAAGTCCAATTTGTATGCAAAGGAACTCCGAGAATAAGACTTCTTTTTTTTTCCATAGATATAAATTTGGCAGTGAAACATATCGCCATTAGTCACTTTAGCATCTTGCAGCTTTTTAGTCACCGCCTCCATGGAGATGCAACTTCGAGCTGACTTGACAGGCCTAAATGTTTAATGGTAATTTGGCAATCAATGTCTGGTCACTTGAGACTTCACTGCTTTAATTGAAACGTCCTGCCAAAAGCTTGTTGACATAAAAAAAAAAAAAAAAAGCTTTTAAGGACATTGGCTTTTTTTTTCACATTATGCACAAAAAATGTGCAATCACTCATGTAAACACATGGTTGGCATATAGTGGCGTAATAACAGAAAAATCAACTCCTTCATGAAAGCATTTCATAAAAAGCCACTGACATCCGTTCGTTCGAGACATGTTGTAACCCCGCTGCAAGTGTGACACATTTCAGAAGCAGCTCTCCATCGAGTTTACACGACTGTTCTGTTTTTGATAGACGCCGCGTCCAGCCACGTCGATCAGCACAGAGCAGATCGAGCTGGCTGGAGGTCAGACACATAAACATGGAGGTAGTCCAGACGGTACAAAATAAAACACCAGTTTACCTATATGGCTAATCTGGGAGTCATAAACAAAAGAAGAAAAATCACCAAATTTGAGCAAGTTAACAACTGCAACTGGTTCTGGCTTGGCTTGGAAAGGCTCAGGGGCGAAGGTGGCTCACGGCTCCGGCCGCGAGCTTTACAGCGCCCTCCTGCCTGGACCTCGCCACTTTCCGGGGCCGTGGACTTAGTGCTCGCTGCGCCCTCTCCGCAACTGTCGAATCGCAACGAAATGCAACTTTCACTTCCTCCCGCAACAAAATCACAAACAAAAATGTAAAAAGCACTGCAACTTTCACCGCAATTTTTTTGAAAACCTGATGCAACATCAGGCATTTTAGGCCGCAACTATTGCAAAAAAGGCCCGTGAAATCCTGGTAGGACTGATATCATTTCAGTTATAGACTGACCCCGGCCCCACATCACAGAAAGGCAAGTTGATGTGGCCCGCACCGAAAAAAGTTCGGGGACTCCTGGTCTAGTCAAACGCGTTCAAAACACTCCTGGTGGGATATAAAGCTGCGTGAAAAATGGGCCCAAAACACATCACAAATATTTGCAAAATAATTCATGAACATTAACTTTACCGTTAACAGTTCTAGAGCGGGTTGAGTATTTTTCTATAACGTAAGTACAATTAAAACTAACAAACAAAAAGAAACTTGATAAAAAAGAACTCACACTGGCTTTTCCGTCATCGGGTCCCAGGTCCACTGCTCTCGCTGCTTTTGTTTTAAAATGGACGCGCAGCTAATTTATTCCTTTTCTCATTTTCTCAGCCAGCGTGTTTTTTAATTAAAAGTTCACTTTGAACATGTGATCTCATCCATTTAATTGGTGTACGAGAGAACATTATTCTGCAGTTGCCTTGAGGGAAATACAGTTTCGACAAGAGTGCGTGGAGAATATATATCACTTCAATTTGGACTTGGGGAAATGGACTTTGTGAAATGTGAGCGTGGGTCAGTGGTTTAGTGTTAATTTCTGTAAATCCCATACCGTATCTCGCCATTTATCACCCACACATGGCAAATATATCATTTTGAATTAGGCTGCGCTCCAACCGCTCACATCTTTATGTGTTTATCAACCCCGGATAAGCCTCTTTGCATGTTTGCTTAGTATTACATGCTTTAAGTGCCAACAGATGTTTGTGGAGCGGCGGGGGAAAATGTATCTGCCGGTTAATGTTCACGCTGATGTTTGGTGGTGTTCTTTTATATTTATTTTGAGGAGATAAGAGCACCTCAGGTTCAGGAGCCTAGATGAGGAATGCTTACTGAGATGGGTCTGCTTTGCACACATGCATGCACATGAATGGACACAGCCAAAGGCAGTTTTTAAAGGCCAACAGTGGACACTGCTCACAGTCTCAACCGCCAAACAGGCCCATGAAGGATCAGTGGAAACGTCCTCACTTTACAAAATGTTCATTTACTAAAAGGTCTACGTGCACCAAACTGTTCAAAACGGATGTTTAAAACTCACAAAGAGAGAACTACAGCAACACAGGCGAATGTAGAAACACCTGTAAAAAAAAGAGTCTATATTCGCAGATCGGCTTCATCCCTTATGCAGCCACTGAAAGCCATTAGTTTGAAATAGATATTTCACCAGAAAGGCAGAAACAGCACAGAGTGTGTGTGTGCGTGTGTGTGTGTGTGTGTGTGTGTGTGTGTGTGTGTGTGTGAGAGAGAGAGACAGAGAGACTCATCTTTGGTCATCAGCAATTATCTTTTATGAAAGCTGCCAAACGGGAGCTGGGGATAATTGGCCACGGCCCCCTTCACAGAAACATACATTTCCCTAATTGCGTATAATTGTGAAGTGAGTTCTTGGCGTGGAGGACGGAGGTAATTGCGGAGGGCCGCTGCGTTTGTCCTGACCGCTGAAGGAGCCCTCAGCCATTCATGAAGCCTCTCAGAGCAGGATGGAAGCACACACACACACACACACACACACACACACACACATAAAGAGGCCACACACACAGACTTAGACACAGTATAGTATATAAACTCACGTCAATACACCCGGTAGATAATTACACCTGTTAGATATCACACACACACACACACACACACACACACGCGCGCGCGCGCGCAGCCTACTAAAGCACATACAGGCACATGCACACCTCCTAACACCACACACACATAAACACACTATGCATGCATATGCAAAAGAGGATGTAACTTTATATCTGTTACACTCTCTCACACACACACACACTCTCTCTCACACACACTTTTAATTCACACTTTGCTGCTGAGTCAGCGCAGGAAATGATCTGCCAGCTACTTTGTTAAGTTCGCTGAAGTTCGCTTCCAAAGTACATCCACCATTTGGAAAAAGAAAGTGACCCCTGGAACAAATTATATTCCTTTTTAAAGGATAGGCGGCATTTTCCGGAGAATCCTTTGCAGACTTCAGCCGTCTTAATGCTTTAATTGCCAAAATGGATATAAAGCACTCAGGATATTGAAGCTTTTTATTGGCTGGGTGCTCTATAGTGAGAAAAGTAAAGTATACTATACAAGTGCACCTGTTTTAAGACTGAGTGTTTCATTAGCAGGTATTAATGTGACTTTTTTTGTGTCTCCAGCTCGTACCAGCTTGTTGTGAAAGAGGAGCGAAAGTCCAAGACCCGCCGCGCCGCCTCCGAAGCCCCGGAGTGTTTCTCCGCTCCCGTCAGCTTCCGCAACGCCTCCATCTTGGACTCGTCCTATTACATCGCCGCCGAGCTGCCCCCGTCCAGCCTCACGGTGGTGCAGCCGTTCACGGTGGGAGACAACAAGAGCTACGGCGGTTTCTGGAATCCTCCGCTGTCGCCGGCCAAGAGCTACAGCATCTACTACCAGGCCATGAGCAGAGCCAATGGGGTGAGTGTTGCAGATATATGAAAGTCACGATAAGCTTAACTCGGAAACGAATGGAGGAATTTAGTATTCCCTCCAAACCTTGACGTTTCTTCATTCATAGAGCACTTTCCAGATTGCTCCAGATTGCTTCAAACAATGCAACAACTTCATGACAAGCTGATCTTATTCAACAGTTTGAAGCAAATAAAACAAATAAAACCAGAAGAAGGGCTCGATCAACAGGAACTTTTTAAAAATTCTTCATATGGAGGCTTTAAAACTGGAAACAGGAAAACCTTTAGCGCCCCCAGTCTGCACATCCTCCTCTTCCTGATGCTTCAAAACACCTATGGTGCAAACACAAACACTCTCCCAGTGCTCTGAGCTAAAGGTCCAGGCGGCCTGGCTAACAGACTGAAATGACATTAACTAACAGCAGCTACATTTTACAGCAGCTACATAGTTTACTTAATTGTCCATCAGGAAACTCTGCAACTCACAGAGAGTTAAGAGAGGAGCATCCGGAGGACATGAAACACTATTGAGTGCACCTGAATATATAAGCCGCACCAGCTAAATTTGAAAAGAAAATACATTTTGTACATATATAGGCCGCACTTGAATACAAGCTGCAGGTTTTTATGTTGTAACATGAGATATTTACACAGAAGATTTTTTTTGTTTTAATTTAAGACACACCTTTTTTCAAACTGTGCCTGAAAATCGTCAGTACGGCACCAACATGGCATCAACGCGGGATGCCAAGATTACGTGCAGTAGCTCTATTTTCTTTTTGCCTTAAACTTAAAAGCTGCATCATATGCATTTCTTTGTGTGTTTTCCACGGTGAGGGTGTGTGCATAATGCGTAAAAATGACAAAATCCAAATCAAAACTAGTGTCTTCTTCTGTGCATAATCTTTTCCCCACATGTCTGTCTCACTTTTGCGTTTATTGCTAGAGAGTGTTGGCCAGTAAAAATCTATAAGGTGTGTGTGTGAAAAAAGTAGCAGCTTATAGTCTGAAGATTACGGTATTTGGTAGTGTGTGACGTAGTGCTGTAAGGCGTTACGTACTACTCACAGGTGATCATACCCTGAGCACAGAATGACATAGTGTAAGAGGAGACGTACAGGGTGCAGAGCGGAAAAGACAGACACACCATTCACCTGATTACACGTCCAAATGATTTAAAGCCTGTTATGTCATGGTAGAAACTTGTAATCGTCTGATGAAAACAGGCTTTTTAATCACAAAGCTTAAACAGCTTCTCAAAGATGAGTCTCTACCTTTGGCCACACCCTCAGTGATGTCACGCAGGTGTCACAGCATCAAGAGACGAGATGAGGGCTTTGCAGTTTAAATGACTCTCTCAGCTTCAGTCAAGTAAATGTTACTTTCTATCAAAGAATCAACTGAAGCGTTTTCACTCCCAGAATCCATCTGTCTGTTTGCTTTCCTCTTTTTTTTTTCGCCTGGCAATTATACTGTCTGCAAATGTAACAGCAGCCCGCCCACCTCCGCCACCTCTCTCCTTCTCATAACTCATTCACAACTTGAACTTGACTTTTGAATTTCCATAATACTCTGAACCCCTGTGAGGGTTGTTTTAATTTTCCACTGCTGTAACCACGGTAACTCGGCTTGGCGAGCGGGGCCCGGGAAAGCTGGCTGATGCCGTGATGTAATATCCTCCTTCAGACGGCAGATTTCCCACAATGCACTCACACGAAGGGAGATTGTGTGCAAGTCTGAGGGAGGAGGAAGAGGAGGAGAGTGGTGGTGGTGGTTCTTGCGTGATTGAACAAGCATGCGTGTGACTGGATGAGTACGTGTTTTAAAAGTGTGTATATGCATGTGCTTTGTTTGTTTGTGTGTGTGTGTGTGTGTGTGTGTGTGTGTGTGTGTGCAGGCCCCAAATCACATAGGAATTCCTTATTTGATTGGATCTCAGTCAATCCAATCAGTGTGAGATTTGTTTGGGTCATGGATTGCAGCATTGTGGGCGGCGCTGGTGAGGAGGTTGGCGGCAGTCACCGTAACCCAGATGATTTGATAAAGAAGTGAGGCATGAAAAATGGACAAACATTCATGAAATTCGTTAAAGTTCTGCCAATAAACATATTATTTTCTGCACGGGTCAAAGAGAAAATGATGCATAAAATAATTATTGTTTTTCTAACTTAGCAGCAACTGCGACTAACAGAATGCTCCACTTAACAGTTTTATTTTCTCCTTTGAGAAAGAGACCTTAGAGATTTTGAGTCTCTTAATTTATTTGTGTGTGTGTGTAACATTTAAGAAAAGATATCTGCAGTGAAAAGAAAAAGAAAAAAAGAAAAGCAATCACACACAAGAGGGAGTGCTGCTGTACTGAATATTAGCACGGCACGGTATATATCTGATGCACCAAGCAGTGCAAACCCAAACCCAGAATGTGAAGTTTGCGGTTATGTAGGGTTCATGTTTATGTATTAATACTGAATTAGCGTCGACATTTGACATCCTTTATCTGGTGTTTCTAGAGTGATTTTTACGGACACGTAGGAAATTGTTAATCATATTTCTTAAAGGTAATTTGGAGTAATATTTTCCACTGAGTACCAAGAGCTTTAGTTTAATTCAAACCTCTTGTATGTTTATGTTTGAATGTTCTATCAACACTACAGAAACCTTAGGCAGCTGTCAGGTATGATAAGGTGCTCAGATGTGGACTACTGTTAGTTATCAGTTTGAACGGTGGTTTATTGATTACTGATGACTTATTATTAGCTTGTATTCAGTTTCCTCGGCAGTTAGCAGTAAATGGTTGCCATTTAATAGATAATGTAACTTTAATGTAATTGTCCGAGTGCTGTTATTCTCTATATCAGCGGAATGAACACTGTCGTGTTGTGTCTCCCACAATAAAACAAATACGCACTTTCTGATCTGATGCTCTTATTGGCAGAGCAACATTATTTGTTAGTACTTTACAAAACTATTCTAACTAAGTGGTTACAAGTTCATCACCACATCTTTGTGTCTTCACACTTTTTCATCCCAACAAGTCCTCGTACCTCAATGCCCACCTGAAAATGTCAAACTACCAAATTAAACCAATTTTATTGTCCAACGAATGAATGTCCGAGCGAGAGGTGATACACACTGTGATTCCTGTCAAAGTTTGGGGATGATACAGCGTTTGTACTGTGTTATTATCCTGACTCAAAGTGTGTGAACAAAAAAAAAAGTACCTGCGCTGTCAGTTTTCTGCAGAGGAAATCAATGGTAAGGGGTCAGGCACACAACAGCTGCCCTGGAGCTCGAGTGCCTTCTTCAAGGACTCGCCAGCAGGGTGAATGTCTGTTGACAACAGCTTGAACCCGGCCTGTGTGGTTGAAGGACGTGTCTCCTTTAACACAAGGTGACATTAATGGTCTTGCTTCTTCCTTTTTATATATATATATATATATATATATATATATATATATATATATATATATATATATATATTTGGAAAGATGCACTGGCTATGGAGAAATTCATTTGGCCAGTGAATCCACTGCTCCCAGCTGTGGGTTTGACTCTGAATAGACAGCTCTGCACAAAGGAGAATGTCAGCATTTGAATAATCCCTTCTCTAAATCCAATATCTCCATTATATACTGTTTCAGTGAGGATGTGTGAAAGTGATATTTGTCAATCAGGGATTTAAGTTATCTGCACTTCTCACAAAGTACTGTAATTTGTTTAATTTCTCTGCTGTCAGTCATTTTGCGAGAGTAGGTGTCACTTTTTTTCTTTTTTTTTTCCGTCTTCCCAGGCGGTGGATGTCTCATATTGGATAGAAGCTCCTCATTTACATTTTAGAGGACTTGGCTGGTTTGCTGTAGTTTGATCTCATGGATGAAAGTCTGTTTCTCATTTTCTGCCTTTCTTGGATAATCCTGCTCGTTTTTTTTTCCTCTCGCTCCATCTCTGAGCTCCACCTGTCCATCAAGGAGAACGTCTCTCCTCCTCTCATTCTCTTTTATTTTCTGTCCCTGTCTCTCTTGAGAACATTTAGAAGAAATTGTTCTCTCAATCCACCCACTCTCCATCTCTTCGTTGCTCACTGCTGTTGCTTCTGTCTCCCTAATAGGAAAAAAAAACCCTGCTGCATATTTCCATGTCTTACCCTCTTTGCTCAAATTGTCTTTCTCTATTTTCTGTCCATCTTCTTGTCTTCCATTCCATTTCCCTCTGTGTGTTTCTTTCCCTCATCTCTTGCTCACTTGTTCTTTCCTTTCCTTTCACAGTGCCTCCTTTCCTTGTTACCTTTCCATTTCCATTCTCTCTTATCCTCCCACCTTGTCGATTCTTTCTCTCCTCCCACTCTGTTTCTCTTTCTGTTTCAGCATCATCTTATCTCACTCTCTTTCACCCCTCCATGTCTCCCTTTGCTTGTCTCCTTTCATTCCCACTTGTTTCTCTTAACTCAACCTCAACTTTCTCCCTCCATTTATTTTCTTTCCTCCCCTCTCCTTTCATTCCCTCTTTCTCCACATCTTTATTTTCCCTTTCAAACACTTCTCCCTCTTTTCTCTTCTTCCCTTTTCTTCAATCCACTCTCTCTTTCTCTCTCTCTCCCCCCTCTGGGGTGACATCAGTCTGATGCCAGTCTCTCATCTCCCATCATTGTGCCAATTAGTCGACGCTCTGCACATTAATACTGCTCGCCAACGGCGATCTTGATTTCTCCCTCGATGTCGTGTGATGTCACACACACACACACACACACACACACAGACACACACACACACACACACACACACACACACACACACACACACACACACACACACACACACACACACACACACACACACACACACACACACACACACACACACACACACACACACACACGCCACCCACATTAAAGGAAAACACACACACACAGATGAGAATAAAGTGCTTGGGGCTGTAAGTAAGAGCAGGAGTGATCGGGGACTTTGGGGCGAGGAACGATGGAGGGAGGGGGAGTAAAAGTCTAAAAAGAGTGAAAGAGACATTAAAGAAGATATAATACTAGAGGCAAAGATGGAGGCCGGCACGGCTGAAGAGAAATAGTGGGAGAGAAGAGAGTGAAATGGACCCAAGAAAGAGAGAAGTGCAGTGAGAGCATTTCAAATGATGCCATTCACGTCGAATATAAGTTCTCCTGCAGCCCCCTCAGATCCAGTTAAGGGAAATCACCAGGCTGCAGCATACAGTTATATTTTAGAGACCATTGTGCCACCAGCTTTGTGGCAACACTTGCAAAGGCCCTTTACTGTTTCATTTATGACAAAGGCAGATCTGTAAGGAAATGGTTTCCCCTTGCCCCCATCACCCGGCACCTTAAAGGAAGAAGCTGAAGGCCGACTGAGAAAACCCCTGCAGACAGATTCAAGCATCAGCTGTACAGGAATCTGAAAAATAAAAATAGGGCTAAATTAGTTAAATATAAGAATTAGATTTTGATAAATGTATACATATGGTAAACATGTTAGACATATTTTCCATAGACTTCTTCAAACTACTTGGTAAGTCTGACCAACAGTCTAAATCTTTGAGAAGAGTCTGTTCAGTTCAGACCTGAAGAAGTCTCTTGGATACGTTTTCACGGATCTACAACCAAGTCCGGTTCCCCTCAGCTTTACCTCTTCACAAAGAGCAATGACCTGGACATCTGAGGACGCTCACAAAACAGTCTCAAACTTCTAAAACTTTGAATTCAAGAATATACAAAATAGATAAAAGCCACGAATCCTCCAATTTTATGACTCAGTCCACTTTAAATACCCTGCGTTTACTCAAGTCAACGCTTGTCTTGATGCTTCAAGAGTGGCACAAGGACACAAAAGGAGAAAAAGAAACAAAAAACTGGAGAGACATTCTGGACCAACTTTCTCACTCTACGTAGATAAGAGCATCAGTCAAATGGATAAAATGCAGCATGTGAAGTTCATGGGCCGAAAAGCAGAGGGACGGATGATTAAGTTGAAAAACCAATGGAGGAGGAGGGAGCCAAAACACAAATGCAAGAGAGGAAAGGTAGAACTGCTGGAGGAGAAACAGAGAGAAGGAGGAGGAGGAAGACGAGGAGGAGGAGAAATGGGGCGAGAAATGGCACCGAAACAAAAGGAAACTGTGGCACACGCGCTGAAAAAAAAAAAAAAACATGCCCTCCCGCGCTGTGAAAAATGCAGCCAGACACCTTTCTTGACAAGTAAAAAGCCTCAGGGGTTGGCCAGGGTACTCTGACAATCAACGTCATTCACGCACACACACACACACACACACATATGCACACACGCATTCACCCACACATTCACTACGCCAAGCAAGCCAGCCTCAGAGTGCAGATTTTGGAGAGAAGACACAGAGAGAGATTTTACCAGCTGACAGTCCATGTCAATCAAGATGCATTCGGCTGACTCCGAAATCCTTAAATGGACTTTTACTCTGTGTGTGTGTGTGTGTGTGTGTGTGTGAGTGAGAGAGAGAAAGAGAGAGACAGACAAACTTCACCAGCTGAAGCCATCAGTCAACTAAAAATATGTGTGTATGGATAATGTATGGAAACCTTTCACACTTGAAATAGATAGATGAGATGGATATTAGGAAAGAGTGTAAAAAGTTGTTACCCTGGCTACCCTGGGTTGCCTGGGAACCCCGACAACCAATCGCAATATCCAGAAGTCAGACAAAAAACACACACACACACACACGGTTGGAAATCTGGCCCGTCAGTCAGAACACTAACCCAACCAAATGTTCGACGTTAGGAGAGATAGAGGGAAGAGAGAAGGGAAGATGGAAAGATAGACAGATGAAGAGAGAGAGAGAGAGAGAGAGAGAGAGAGAGAGAGAGAGAGAGAGAGAGAGAGAGAGAGAGAGAGAGAGAGAGAGAGAGAGAGAGAGAGGAGAGAGAGAGAGAACTCACCCACACAGCAGCTGCATCTCCTATACACACTTAGTATTCTTGTCAGGCTCGACAAAGTTAACTACTACACACACAGAAACACACACACTGTGTCTCCAGTGTCTCCATCGTAAACAACCCCACCACCACCATCTCGTCTCCCAGCCTCTCAGGATAAAGGCAGGGGCAATAAATTGGCCTTACATTTATTAACTTTGCTTCTTGCAACCTCCCGAGGTTTGGCCCATTAGCATGAGTGAAGACGAGGCAAACGCTCTTATTCACAGCAATCGTGAATCTACAACAGCCGGGTCTCTAAATGGAACCGTAAATAGGCACGGTACGGCCAATTTCTCGAGAACACAAGTCACCAGGTGCTCAGTGAGCTGATCTCATTCCCATGGTGGCCACTTGTAGGATTTGATAGGCAGGTAAGTCAAAGTTTCAGCTGTACTGCAGAGGCCTTGTGTGATACTTTATCCCAATGGGTTTTCATCACACATTCAAAGATATGTGTGTTCTACAGATCTATTGATGGAACGCACGGAAATGTCTCATTAGCAGGGGACAGACATTAACTCGTCTGGATCAGCTGTCTTTACATATTATCTTTGCATATTAACAGAAGAGCAAAACGCACTGTGTTCAGCATGCTCTCCCTGAGAACACGTCAAAAATGTGCATGTGCAGGACTCTGTCGGTCAAGTAACAATTAATATGCAACGTGCAGTTAGACTTTCAAAATAAAGCTCAGCTGAAAGACTTGAGATTTCACATTTTATGTTTAGACCGTCGCAGTGGTTCAGTTCAGGCTCAAAAGCAAGCTGCTTTGTGTTGAAACAGGTACGCAATGTAACATGCACAATGATATAGACTATGCAAATTAGATTATGTAATATAAGTGACACAACTTAGAATATATAGAAGTTGACATGATGGTACAGTTGAGCTCAGCACAGTGGTTTATCCATCCATCGCCTTCATATGCAAACTTCTTTCACTCTTTAGAATCAAACACAGCTTATGTCAGCGCATTCGTTGATTTGCATAGAGGAATTCTATAGCCAAATTATTCCTTAGTACGAGTATTTATTTAGCATCAGGACATCAAAATATTACATGTACATGGAGCTCTTTTCTTCAGCAAATCGCAGTTATATAATGTGTGTGCCTATCTCATTGGTCCAAAAACTGTTGGGGAGCGGTCCTGGTTTAAACTTGGCTCTCCCTTGTTGGTGCACAGGCTGGTCCTAGTCTCTTGGCACTCTCCAATTGTCTTCAGCCAGCTTCCTAAAGAGGAGGAAAACCTAAACTAGTACCTAGTCAGCGATCTGAGACATCTATCTTACAGTATGCCTCACATGACTAACTGCATACTGAACTGTTAAGGGGGTTTGACTTTTGACCCCGACGGTATCTTGTCCCTCTGTTTTCAACCGGCTGATAATCAGAGTAGCCCTCTGTTCTACAGATCCTGTTTCAATCAACTGATAGAGGTGGCCTTCTGCTCTATGGATCTATAGAAACCAGGGTGATGAGTTTGCAACACAACTTACAGGTCACACAATACGAATATAAAACATTTTATTCTAACACTTAAAAACATTACACAGGATGGCTGTCGGCATCCGAGCTCAAAGCGTGCAGGATCTCAGTCAATAAATGTGCAACATGTGGTCTAGCAAGTAATAATAAATAACTTCTGAGTTGAGACTTTCAAAATAAAGTTTGCATAGGTAATGTTGGGATTTGACAAAAAAACATCCCCGCTAGGCTCAGGAAAATATCAGCTACCTACGTAACATGAATACATTACACAGGTTACGTAGCCTACATTTACAAGTAACTTAAAAGACGTTGACGTTTACTTTTGGTTTCACACAGGACACGAGACCAACGAGAGAACCAGATCCAGAAGACAATAAAGCAGATAGACAGCCGGACATTTACTCAGTCATTCAGACAGAGATGCAGTAGAAGCAGGTGTGTTTAGTCTTATGGAGAGATCCAGCTGAGAAGCTAACACCATCCATCATCCACTAACATTCATCTTCCTTGCTCTTTAACTTCATGAGCTCCCAGCATGTACACACACATGCATACACACTGTCACGCACACAGACACAGACGGGTGCGTGAGTATGCAGACACAAGCACACAAACGCGACAAAAACAAACACACAAATGTTCCTTTCTCCTGTTTTGCTCTCTATTGTATATTTTCCCTTTTTGCTGTGACTGATTGATTGCACAAAAAAAAAAAAAAACAGAGATCCAGTTTCACATAATGCAGCCGCTATATTTCAGAAACACTGAATGTAGAACTTCATGTATGTCTCCCATTTTGCTTCTGTGCCATCTTTTGCCATCATATTCTGACAGCGTGACACTGGCAGGTAGATGTCACATTGCAGTGACACGGTTCATCAATCAACACGATCAGATTTGAGCATTGCAGGATGATTTTCTGGCTACCTTATCCCTGCATATCTATAAATATCTATCTATCACACGTGTGTGTGTGTGGCAGCTGTTATTTAGCCCCAGAAATACCAGTTCCTGTCCATGTGCACTTTGCCTTTAATGGAACTTGCGATGTTGAATTTTCCATATCTGAAGTGTTGGAGCTTGCTACAATCACACAGCCAAAATTAGCTCTTCTGAAGGTCAGCAGCATCTAGAAAAGAATAGTCCGAGAAGGTTTTAACGTGCAGCAAACAGTCTTGTATTACTGAGCTGTAGCTGAAGAGTCATTCACAGACAACCTAAACTCTACATCTCAAAATACCCGAGAGGCTACGCAAAGCAACTGCCAATCACTAGCCGTGAAATGACTTATTATGCAAATTAAATGTCTTAAACCATACATATAAAGATAGAGGGTGGGGAGCCAAAATATATCATACACCTGACCGACTCAATCGTGAGCAGGGCTCAGCAGAGAAGCCTGGAAGCAAACTTTACCCACATGCATAAACAACCAGTACAAATCTGGGTTTCCTAGACCCTGGCGGGGTTTATGACATATACTGCAGCCAGCCACCAGGGGGCCACTCGAGATTTAGCTTCACTTTTTGGGCACTGTCATGTTGTCCTTCTCTATATACAATAATGCACTGTGTGTTAAACCGGTTGTGTTTTTCGTGAGTAGCAGCTCCGTCACCAGTTTTCACAGAGAATCACCAGAATACATCTGAAAGACAGGCCATGTAGAGATTGTGTGCAGACGTATATTGTTTCCAGGTTTCAGTTGTCAAAGAAAAAAACGTTAACATGACCTGAAAATGCCAAATTTAGAACAAAATGAAGGTACATGGGCAGTACCTTGGGAGTGATTTTGTTCAAACGCTAAAGTGACAGGCGTCAGCGTCGGCAGCTGCCGCAGTCGTCTTTGATGAAGACAAATGGGCCAACATGTGAAGGAGGCCAATCTCTGCGTGACAAGTGGGTTACATACGTACACTTACTGATGACAGCACATTATGGAGGGAAGAAAAGAGGAGAAGACGGGCTCAGTCAGTGAAGAAATGAAGAAGAGCTGGAATAAAGAAAAAGCACACGTCTTCAAACACATTTTCACAAACATGTTCTGAGATTGGCGATAATTTACATTTTAATATGAGAAAAACTGAGAAACAAGATGAAGTGACAGTGAAGGATGCTGAGGAGTGTCCGTGTGTGTGTGCTTCTGTACCTGTACAAGGTGAGCGGTGTGGGCGACCGTGCTACGATTATGATTGTACGTATGAACTGAGGATGATGGATCTAATCAGCTCCAACACAGTAACTTATCGATCCTGACATTAATAACGTGTACGTGTTTTGTGAGTAATCAAGCCGGTCACTGTATTGCAAACTAGGACAAAATAAGAAACTAATAACATGGTCTAATGATCTCATTGATCATCCTTAAAGACTAATGGCATCATGGAGTGTATACTGTGAGAGCAATGTATGAGCTTTCTCCTTCAATCGACATAATGCAGGTTTTAACTTGTTTTACCCCATTAACTACAAATTTAATATGATAAGTTAGTGTTCTTTCATTAATTTCACTTAAATATAAGAATGTGGTTCACTTCTTCACCTATATGCAGAGGTGAGCGTCTTTTTAAAAGGTGGTCACTGCTGCATGTTTTTCTTAGCCTAACCTAGCCTATCATGACACCGAAGTGACTTCGTCCTTGCTTGCACGTCCAATCCACACACACATATAAAAGCTGCTTTGAATGAAATGTATATTCTGTTTTTGTAAAATGTTTAGCAATCATAAAGTTCTGATGTTTTTGCATGGCCAGCATTTGAAAGCACACAGTCATTGTCCTTCCTTTGTGATGGCTGACCCTGCTGACTCTTCAAACAGCCATTTAAACTATAAAGTTCCCACAGAAATTTTGAGAGTGACGAGTGGGCTGTTGCCGTGGTCTTAGCATGTTAGCGTTAGCAATTAGCATGTATTTAATTCTTAGTGGCTAATGCTAATTGCCAAATGTCGGTTGGAAATGCTGACAGAGAGAGAGAGAGAAAATGCTGAGACCACCCCTCAAACAGGAAGGATTTCTGGCCAAACCGTATTTCCAATCATTGAACCGAAATCACTGGGAGCATCCTGAGCCCTTCCTGAACGTCTACATAGTTATTTTGTGTTGATAAAGTGAAGAAATGTGACCTTTAGAGCGATTCAAAGAAGCGTTACTTCTGCTTTCCTCCAGAAATGTTACCGCCTTTTTAACATGGCAGTCTATGAGGCTGTGGATGGGTGTTGCTCGCGCATCTTTGTGTGTTACGCCAAAACTATAAGGCTGACAGCTTTAGCAGAAGAATGTGAGTGAGAAGACAAATTTTCCTACGTTTCTATGTATAAATCATGTCTGTAGTGGGGCATTTGAGGCCACGGTAGTCGAGTATGTTTTATTTTTTCACTGATTTTTCTCTCTGCTCCTCACTCTAGCTGATGATGTCATCCACTCTAGCTCCAACATTCCGCCCAATACACACCCATTATAAACCCAGAAATTTGAGTAAAAACCTGCTCAAATTTAAGCCTTGATAGTTTAAAAACGGTAAAAGCTGTCGATGAGTGAAGTGAATCACTGAAGAGAAGGCAAGAGTACCTACATTTTAAAGTTCAAATGAAGTCTCTCGGTAAAAGTATGCCAGAGCAGTTCTTTGTTGAAAATGTCTGTTGAATTATTTTATTTTTTTCTGGCTTTCCCATTCATTCCTATGTGAAATTTCTCTCTTACAAAAGTAATAGCACTCGATTCTAGATGAAAACGCACATTTTAATATCTAATTTGTTGGGGTCCTCTCATCACTGTGGGCCGCATAAATTTTCCAAAAAGGGCGAAAGATGAATAATAAAACTAAGAAGAAACACGCAGAAGAAAAATAGTTGACCCGCATCGTGGACACTCGTCACTAATTATGAACACTTAACATTTACCACAAGTTACCTAAACAGTCTGTCTGTCTTTCTTTGTCCTCTCTCTGCAGGAAACCAAAATCAACTGTGTCCGCCTGGCTAACAAAGGTATGAGCACCCTTCCATTGATACTTAAAGACAATATTATTTGATTTCAACTTGAAGATTAGTTTGTTACATGACCCCCCCCAGACGAGTGTTACAAGTTAGATGAGATGAACACACACACACACACGTGCACACACACAAGTCTTGAAACAGGTGAACCCAGGCAACCCCACATCCTAACCATGTTATCCTGCATGATTTCGTTGCATAGCATTCTCTCTCTCTCTCTCTCTCTCTCTCTCTCTCTCTCTCTCCATTTCTTCTCACCTAATCTTTCTCTTTTATTGCACTGTTCTGTCTCACATTCTCCCTTATAATTTTCCTCTATCCTGCTCTCTCTTTTTCCATTTCGTACCGCATCCATGTTGCTCATCAGTGTATAAAGTGGAACATCAGGGCCATTACATACCGATTGACCGCCTTCATTAAACCCGATGGATGGAGGCTAAAGCGTTAGCCCCAGAACCCATTTCATCCTATTCTGTTTTGCTTTCCCCATGTCTCCCATCTTTATTTGCTGCTCATCTCCAGCAAATACACCCATTGAAAGCTTTTCAGCTCGCTATTGATTTTCCTCACCTCTTTATTTTTTTCTATTCTTTTTTTTCATCTGCATCAAACATTGATTTGATTTTTCCACATCTCCTTTCTCTGTTCTCTGTCGCTCTCACTCTCTTATTCCTCGCCTGCGTCAAACATTCATTGCTCATTTGTGCACATTTTTCCTCTTTTATTCCATTCTCTTTTTTTATCTTGCTCTATCCATTTCCAGGCTGTGTTTTTTTTTTTTTTTTTTGAGTGGAAAGTACTGTGGGTGGAGGTCTACAGTGCATAGACCCTGCTCTCTGTCTGTCTGCATGTGTGTGTGTCTGTGTGCTTGGTAAAAGACATGCTTTTAACTTTGTGGCTGTCTTTCATGTGATAATATATATACATATATATATATTCGATATGTAGAATGATCAGTGTTCCCAAAACAAAATTCAAATCTACTTTAGATGTACTTTTTGGAAGTTTTTCCTATGTGGGCAGTGCATATGGCACGCCTATGACTAATTTATTTGCAATACCTGCTAGTTACTCACAAGAGTAGCTGCTTTTTTAAAGATAAATGCCACTTCAGTGTGTTTTAATCAGTGTGATCAGTTAGTGTACTTTTTCTGGTTAAGATAAAAAGCTACAGACGGTATCGAGGCTGAGCTGCTGTCAGAGCCAAAGAACCAATTTATTGGCCAGATTATGGAAGCATTCAGGTAAAGAGAAAAAAAAACCAGCAGAGAGATGGTGCAATGACCATGCCTAGTATTTCTGATAATATAATAACTGAAAAAAAACAAAACACAATTGTCCCACTACGATGCTCTGTAATGCGCTGCTGTTTTAGCTCGTTTTCACTCCCAACTCGTCAAATAGTGGCACTTGATCAGTGACCCTAGGGTTCAAAATATGTCGCTGTAGTTTCCCCTTAGCATCGTGCTCGGACACACCTGTGTAGCTTAACGGTTTGATGTGTCGTTGAGGTCAGGTGACATGGTATAAAGAATGAGGAAGTCTACAGATGGGGGATGTGGGGAGATGGATGGGTCCATCAGGACTTTCACCACAGAAGATAGAGGAAACATTTACTTCTTTTAAGTAACTCTAACTATGTTTTATTACTTACTTAAGTTACGTCGGGTATGTAACAAAACTTATGTCCTTGAAAGTTCTTATACATCCAGATCATCTTTGTTTGAGGAGAGATTCATGATTATTCATGACAGAGGAGGGTTCGTGTCCAGAAATTACGCCAGACCGGAAAATACAGCGTCATATATAAGTGTAGGGGTGCAGACAAAACATCAGCAGTAAATGTCATGAAGTTGTATTAATGCTAGATTAGCATTAATATTGGCAAAGGAATGTCGTCCTAAAGGTTTTGTACCATAGTTCTGTGTACAATATGTGATAATAGGTTTTCTTACCTATGTTGCCTCGTATACTATTTGAAAACTTGGTTCTTTGGCTTAATCAGTGAGATTCCTTCATTCTGCCTCCTAGAAATGTAGATTAGAAAGATGAAACGTTCCTTTTTGAGTCACAATTGACGACCACCTCATGAAACCCAATCAGTGTTGAAGCTAGCTGGTAGTTGCTCTAAACAAACTGTCACAAATGTTTCACTGTTAACCCGTAATGAAAGTTTGAACGGATCTGATTGTGTCTCTGGGTGAACTAAACACTTGCAGCAGAACCCGGAGGCCAGATTGTGTCTTTGCACCAACTTTGCCACGCCACAAAGTTCATACTTTTAGTTGTTTTTTTTTTCGTTTTTGTTTGTTTGTTTTTTTAAAACACCACTTCATTTCTTTTCTCTTCCATTTCCTACTTCCTTTATTTTTATTAACCCGTCAAGCCAAGCTGACAGAGTCAACAGACTCAAATGTTAACCCCCAGCACCATATCTGCATCCACTGACTCACCAAACAACAACACATCTGTTGGCCTTTCCTGGTAATGGGCCAGTCAAGATGCTCGTTGACATTTACCTCCTTGGCTATACGACCAATCATACCCAAGTTCACATTTTGAGTGCTAGTTGTCCTATTGATCTTATGTTCGAGTGCTATCTCTCACCACTGCAATTTCTCTCCTAAGACAGATTGTGCAATTGAAAACCAAGGGAGATCTAAACCTTGATGAAATGGATAAAGAAAACTATACGTCTTTTTTTCTTAGACTTTTTTCTTCTTTCTTTTTTTCCTTTTTTGTTGTTGTTTGTTTTCTCTCTTCCCTCTCTCTTTCTCATGCTTTCCGGCGGGGACGTGCGGCCCTTGGCCTTAGTGGTAATAGGTAGGGGACAAATAACAACGCCGTACATTCTAGTCATCCCAAGCGAAGGTGATTATTGCTTTGTAGGCAGAATATTTTCTTCCCTATGTTATATTTTTTTTTCCATCACAGTACAACCATAAACACGACACGAACCCCTGTTTCATTTTGGTTGTCCCCTTGCCCTTCCCCCCTCCCTCCTTTTTCTCCCTTTTTTTGTTTCTTGACTTTTCTGTTTTTCTTTGCTTTGTTTTTGTTTTTTTGTCTTTCCTTCTCATCGCCATCTTACTGCATATGTTTGCATGTCTGCTCTGCTTCGAGTGTCGCTGGCTGTGTTTGAACCTCCTCTCTCTCTGTCTTGCATCCACACACACACACAGACACACACAAAACACACAGCAGTGAAACCATGCTGCTTTCAATAGCCTGCGTATTGGGACAGAAAGCTAACATTAGTGTTTGTTTGTCTTGGCTTCTAATCGACAATGCAGCGGATTTTCATATGAAGACTTGAAATCAATAAAAAAAGGAAGGAATGAGGGCTATGAGCTGAATTTTCATTAGGATCTTTATTGCTGTGTCAATTAAAAGCCAATTTGAGTTAGAACATAAGCTATTTCCTCTAAGTATGGTTTCATTCTTGCATGTGTGAAAACCAAAACAGGACATGGTTGGACGTGGTGAAGATGTCAGGCTTACCCGAGCGTACCCACCCCTCTCAGCACAAGTTAGCCTAGTCCACTGCTTTAAAACTATTCCACACCTTATATCAATATCCTAGTTACAGACCATAACCCTCTGAAACATTCCCAGTTGGTTCCTTGTGCGGTGGATTGATCTTAAAGAAGTTTGGTTTGGGTTGAGCCCTAGCTGAGCTCTATCAATCTGCCCAACACTGATGCCACTTCTCCTCAAACACGCCACACAACCTTACCGCATCCCGTCATGCTTTCATTTACGATAAGTCCCTGGCATTCGTGACGAATACTGAACATACTTACAATTCAACTGTATGTCACACTCACAGACTTCAGCGAAGTATCTGAACTGTTGTCAACGGCCACAAGGACACAGAACCAGCTGTTTGCTGCCATTATGTTCATTTTCAAAGAAGCGGCCTTACACTTCAGTATATTTATATTTATAATTAATCGTGATTATCAGCAGACTACTTCGAAAGTGCCGACCTTCTACAATGAATAAGCCTTTTAAATACTGAACATAAATGGGCTGCATTCCAAAACGAGAAATTCGATAATGGTGTCACCAATGCTTGATATGAAATAAAATCTTATATTTTATATTATGAAAGTTGATAGCTAACATGAGCCTTTCTGAAAATGACACTTACATATTAAAAACCTTTCATATATGACTGTTTTCAGTGCAGTTCTTTAAAATCCACAATATCCAATGCTTTATAATATGAATGCAATGCAATAAAAAAACACGAGTTAAGTCATTGTTTACTGGATTGGATTTTATTTTGCAATGCAGAGGCGTGACAGCAGAATACAAATGTATGATATTGTATAGAACAATCAAAATGTTGACTTCAACAATGGGACACAACAGGGAATCGGTCACCAGCAAGCACAGTCAGGGAAAAAAAACAAAAAAAAAACTGCTGTCACAGTTCTTTGTCAAGAATATGAGATGACTTCACATGAATACAATAACACTTATTGTCCTGAGGGAAATTGAGGTTTCAAGGCCCAGCACAAAGAATTATGCACATCATGCACAACAGCCGACACTAGTGAAATCCTAATTGAATAAATATAGATTGCATTCATGTAAAGTGTGGTCGCTCGCCTCGATGCAAATGAAAGCAGAAAACCTCTGCGTGCATTAGGATGGCATTTCGTTTCAGTGCTCGGTAACTTATTAAACATTGATTACATTCATAAACAACATGTCCTGTATTATCTTTAATAAATGAACATGTAATATAACAGAAGCACAGTTCAAGATACCAAACTACAAAAGGTCTGTGAGCAACATACAATTTATTTTACAGTTTCATCTTTTTACCCTCATCCACTCCACCTGTGTTCAGCATTCCCATCCAGCACCACAGCTTAGCCAGTGACAGCAAGCTAACTCACTGTTTAACCCTGAAACTCGATGTCGTCTAACCCCAACAGGACTGAAACGTTATATTAATGGGTCTACTCTGACACTGTGTCCGGGCTGAGAGCGACTCACTTTCTGTTCAATCAGTTTAAACAGCGAGATGAGAAAGTGGAATCAGCTTGAGCTTGTTTCTTCCCTCAGCGATCTGTCAGCTCTTGTTTTGCTTCCATCAAATTTAAAATCCAAATGTTTAAAATGGAAAATTAACTTTTTTAACTTAAAAAATAAATGTATCTGTTGACGGTCTGGTAGGGATGACCCCTTCAGATTTTCAGTCCACTTTGTTGAACAGATTGATTTGATTGTGAAGCGAACGCAGCCCTTGGTTTTTATATCACACCCACTCTGTGCAGCACCCGCCAAGTGGCAGAAGTCCCACTTGGTTCATCTGTCCTGTTCAGTTCTTTTAGAAATGTATATTTTAACTGTTACGCAATACAAACAAGTCCAAGGCTGACTTTGCTCTGCATCTCAATTACTCTCCTTCTGCACGAGGCACAAACGTGATCGTTTTCATGTCCAAACTCACTCCCGACTTGTCAAACACAGCACGATGCCCTCTAGTGCAGTGTTTTTCAACCCTAGTCCTCAGGGAACGCTGCCCTGCATGTTTTAGATGTTTCCTGCTCCAACACACCAGATTCAAATGATCAGCCTCTCTTCAGGCTCTGCAGTGGCCTGATAACGAGCCACTCATTTGAATCAGGTGTGTTGGAGCAGAACAAAACATGCAGGGCAGTGTTCCCCGAGGACCAGGGTTGATGGGCAGTTGAAGTTAGGTGATGTAGTATAAAGTTGAGGTGGGTGGCAAAATGGCACTGGCCTTTAATCCAGGAAAGAAATGTTTGCATCAATATTGTCTTTTAAAGTCCATGAAGGCAATTATGATGTCTTTCAAACACATTAAATATATTGGAAAATAGTTGCTGAAAACATGTGAAAAGACTTTGAACGATATATCACAGAAATGTGGAGTTAGAGGTTCAAACCGTTTTCAGGATTTTGTGGGCGGTCCTTAAAGGGTGGCTCGATGACACGCTGAGGACACGCTGAGCAGAGAGATAGAGACGATTCAGCTCAGAGTGTTTTTCAAAGTTAGTCAGGTGATTTTTCTGAACTCATGTGACATGTTTCAGTCGCCCGCTTGACTGCTCCCATGAGTGGGCGTGGCTTCAGCACATTTAGAGGACACGCCCCCACAGTCCTAAAGCTGAATATTCATTTTTACCTGATTCTTATTTCATGATTTTGTCGATATTTTAATCATTGAAATCTGGTTGGGTGGTTAATGACACTTCTTTGCTCTGAAAAACTCAGAACACACATTTATTCGGACTTTACACTTTTTCTAAACCTAACCAAACTGCAGTAGTCAGTCAGTAAGCTTTATTTTGAAATTAGAGGGTACTTACAGCATCACAGTTTGAAGTGAATAACTGATCTTGCTGCTGCTTTCGACAAGTTGGGAGCTTTTCATGCCTTCCAGTCCAAATGCAGTTCCAATATCTCTTCACGAGCGACGAGATCATGTTTTATCTTTGAATCATTTGATTGGCTGAAGTGCTGCCTTTTCCGCTCACTGTGGCAAAGGTGCAGCAGAAAACATGCACCAACCGATAAGTGGGACTTCGACACTGGCAGCATCCGTATGCCCTGCACCCGTTTAGGTGGTGCAGCTCACAGGAGCATCAAACCAACCCCTTGTCATCCAGACACTGGTATCACATGTCAGCTTCGATTCCCATTACCATTAGTCCCGAGGTCGATTATAATTGGTGGTGTGCAGAGTTGTGTTGTAACTGACTGTGGCGCTGTGCAATACTGATGCAACATGTGGCTTACTATTGTGTGTGTGTGAGATGCGAGTGTGCATGACTGAACTGTAAAAGTTAAACGTTGAAGGATTCATATCTGAATTGTCTTCGTCATTGACCTACACTGTGACACACACACAAACACATGCTATTCTTTACAACCTCCCCTCCCCCTGTTTTCCTGTCATCACGAGCGCTGCCTGCTTGCTGCTTAGTGAGTCAGTTTGCTTTTCTGAATTTGCAACAGATTGAGTCAGACTCTCAAAAGAAAAAAAAAAATCTCCTCAGGGGTGTTTTTAGGTGAATATCTGGCAATGATGTGACATTTTAAGGGCACAATACCAGTCAGCAATGGATGAAATGCTGTTCAAGCTGTACTGGGAGCAGGCAGGGTTTTCAACTGCAACTACAGCTGACAGAGAAATAGAGGAGAGAAAACTGAGAGCAAAAGAGAAAGAGACCACATTCCAGAGAGGAAAATAAATAAATCCCAAGAGAGAGGGAGAGGATCAAAAACTGAGAGAGACAGAGTGACAGAAAGTGACTTGAAGAAAGTCAGAGAAAAAGAAAAAGACAAATCCAACAGTGGAGACAGAATCAGGCTCAAGGATTCTTCTGTTATTTTTTTTCTGGTAGCATTGTGTATGCAGACAGGTGTACCTGCCTCGCTCCCTCCACCAGACAGACATTGTGGAGAATTGTTGTCTTATGCTAAATTCGCCCTTCCTAACTCCGCCATGAATTTTCCATCTGCTTCACAGCACAGCGACAAAATGTTCAATTGTCCCTGCGTAAATCTTAGGGGCCAGGCCGTAAAGTACTCCAAGAATCTGGGGATAAAGAGGAGGAACGAGGGAGGGAGGGAGGAAAAAACAGAGCGGAAAGTAAAGGAGTGCATACTAACTTTAAAACACTTCACATTCGGCTTTTTACAGTTGTAATATAGTTCATAAACTGTATATTTGAGTTAGAATGCAAGATTGTGATGAGTATATTGTTTCATTACCAAGCTTTTTTTTTTCTCTACCTGAGTAACCTTTAATATTCTGCTTCGTCTTTCACCTCCAATTTAATGCTCATAATTCTTGAGTTACCTGGACTAATTGGGCTCTATTGTTGTTAGAATGTTGCAACTTTTGCAAAGTTATACTCACCCAAGTGTCGCTCAGTAATTGAGACAGTGTTTTGACTCTTTCAGAAGAAAAAAATAGGATTTATGAGAGATATTTAACTTAATGTTTCGCGTTATTTTAACTCCTTAAATGTCAACAGAACTCCCAAATTAACTAATTATTTAAAAGTACTGCATTTTTTTTTCCACAAAGTTTTTTCTTTATCAAATTGCAGATTGCTCTGTCTCACGGACGTTGCACACTGTTGCACAGCAATCTGTAGCTTTCGATTAACTGCAGCCTCGAACTCGTACGCTCGGCACAAAAACCTCGATTCATAAAGCTTCGAACAGCTGTTTTGTTCTTGCATTTATGATAACATATGGTTATGCATCAACTTTGAGCGCCGTTCATAAAAAAATAAATAAAAAAGCTGTATTTTGCATAGTCATATGCGCTGTTGAATACACTTCGCTTGGCGTTTATGGAGAAAGCGATGAGTCGCTCTGAGTTAAATGAGGTTTTAATATAAAGTCAAATGTCTTCCTGTGCGTTGACTTCAAGTCTCTCTTGTGTTGAATTGTCACTTTTTGCTCGGTGCTCGTGTTTCATAACTTCAAGGCCGTGCCTCGCTTGCCAGCCTTCCTGCTTTTGTGGCTGTCAGCTTACAGCAGCTGCGTCCTAACATGCAATTCACTTTGGCCTTTGGTTGTGTTACCTTGTCAGAAACAAAATTCCCTTCAAGGGGGAATAAAAAGTTCCATTCCAGCACGTCATGTTTGTGTATCCCTGTAATTGATTTGGTCATCATACGACGATGTTGCATTGCATTTTGGGATTGTTTTCAAAAAATGGGTACATGGGGGATAAAGGAGCTGTCATGTAGCTGTCAACAGATTGGGATTGGAGAGAGGACACAGTCAGTATAACACACACACACACTCACTAACCTCTTTATATTCACGGTTTGTGGTGAAACCGGGATGGAGCTTACTTCCTAAAAACATATTTATAAATCTGATAAGTTAGTAATAATAATACGTTTTACAGTATTCATGCACTCCCTGTACAGATTGTAAAGCCCTCAGAGGCAAATGTACTTTGTGACTTTGGAGTTATACAAATAAAATCTGATTTAATTTGAATAACATTTTTGTAGTGTAGTGTAATATTTGGGGAATAAATGCTGCCGCACATTTCTGGATTTAGAGGATGCAAATTGCCAATAAAAAACACAGAGATACATTTTATTAACAACCTCTCACCACTCTGAGCTGGACTTAAGCTTGGCTCTGCAGAGACCACATGAGTCCAGAGTAAACCGTGTCCCGATGACCTTAGCATCGATGGTGACCGGTGTTTGTGTGTCTGTGTTTGTGTGTGCACACAGGAGAGATAGACAGGCAACCGGTAGCATTGTCCAATGTTTACTAAATTATTGAGACTATAAAATGTTAATCCATCATCATTTCAACACACACACACACACACACACACACACACTTTTACAAAGGCACCCAGGTGCACACATGTATACACAGGTGCATTGTTACACACACACACACACACACACACATAAGCATGCACACAAATACTCAGATTCACAATCAAAGGCACATTTAAGAATAGATATGCACACACACACACACACACACACACACACACTAGTAATCCTGTTAAACACACTCAGCCATGCTGACGTTAATCCACAGAGCTCCCTGCAGACGCTGACAAACAACCTGAACCACAAATCAACCCTCATCTAAGACGCACACACACACACACACCTACAGTATGTAACCTGTGTGTGACATGCACGCAATTTGATTTCATTTCATTATTTCCATTTATTTATTTATGTATCTTTAAGGATAGGACACACACTTTAACACTGAACAAAGGTTAGAAGTTAACTTATTTGTCTACACACACATACACAAAAACTGCACCCACGCTCAAACAGCGACTTGTACTCTACCAGCTACATGTAGACACACACACACACACACACAGAGTCAAAGAAAAGCAGCGTTTAATATGCCGTTCAGGGCTGCTGCAGTGCGTCGGTAGCTAGGAGAATCAATCTTCTCTCCATTTGGATGAGATTATGTTTTTAATATCTCTGGTTTTACCCATAATTCCTCCCTGATAATTTTATCATGCTCTCCAAGTAGGAGAAATAAAAAAGATGGAGGAAAGAAAAATGTGTAAATGAAAAGGATATTACACACACACACACACACACAGCTTGTGTGCGTTCAGGAAAGAAAATTCTGGGGGATTAATGCTTTTTGGAAGCAATCAATATCATGACTAACCTGATGTTGTCACAGTTATAATGGCTAACACTGAGGTAGTCTCCTTTAATGCATTCATCCTGCAGTAATACTGAAGGCAGCTCTCTCAGACATGACGACCAAATTAGTATATTCCAACATAATACTTTACTTTCTCTCGTCGGGATTTATGTAACGGGAATTCCATCCTGCACAAAATAACCTCTCTAGGTAATAAAAAAATAACACCTCATGGGTGGTTATTAAATAACGCTTTAATCACACCGTTGTTACTGTTGAGAGGAAACCTTTAACCAATCCATGTCCCCCCAAAAACAAACATCCATCCCTCTTCTTCTGTACCAAATTCTTGACGCTATTCTAAGACGCCGTTCTAACAATAGAACATTTCTCTGAGAAGAATAATCTACCAAATGTTTTCTCCTCAACGTTGGCAAGCATCTATTTTTTTTCTCTTCTTCCCACCATAATTATGAACTATGGAGCTGCTATTATATTCCCCCGTGGCCACCAGTAAAATATGCTGTTGTCCAGGCTTACAGTATTCCCCTGGTAGGACAGCCTATCATTGTGAAGGCCAAGTGTGAATTCTGGCGTGTACGGAGACAGTCAGTTGTTGTTTGTTTTTTTTTTACCCCATGGATCGATATTTCATGTCTGTCTCCTGGGAGGATTTTACAGGAAAAATAAAGAATTTAAGGCCCCCAGTTTTCTGGCCATTACCATGCAGGCAGCTCTCTTTAAGAATTCGGACACCACAAATACAGATAAGCAGCGTTGTGATTGTCAAGAATAGCAAACGATGAAGATGTTTATTATCTATTATTACAGATACGGTGAGAGCACATTTGATCTATTAATATGTGATGAAGATTTACTACAGTATTTATAAAGACAAATACACATTTTCAGGGTGTCCTGGTCCCCCCACGGCCTGATTTAATGCCAATCGGCGGCTCTTTGTTGCATACCCCCCCTCTCTATCACCGCTGTCTCCTGTCAGTCTGCAGCTGTTACTATTAAAAATAAAGCCACACACAAAAAAAAAAAAAACATAATTAATACAACAACAAAACACATTCTGCACGCTCTGTCTCTGGTCACATATTTGGTTGCCCATGGCAACATTGCCCACTACAAGGCAAAGTGTCAGCGAAGACCTTTTCAACTAGTGATGTGTAAAGAAGTAATGATCTTGGGTAATTTTGGAGACTTTTTGATCATTGGAGAAAAGAAAAAATCCATGCATATCCAAACCTTTTAATCTGACACTTTTTCTGTCTTATCTTTTTTTCCATGAGCACACTGTGGCTGACAGCTAATGTCCACTGCTGACGCTTAAGGGGCACTTTTTGCTTGGTATAAATTCAGTAGAGAAGTACACCAAATTAAAATATTCTGAAAGACATCAAATATAATTCTTTTGATTGGACATCAAAGCTGCTGCTTGAACCTTAAAGTAACAACATTTAAAATATTGCTGATGCTACGCCGACTTGTAATCGAATGCTGCCTCTACCATTCTCACTCCATGCCCCTTCTCATAGATTTATGATGGACAGGTAGTGAATAAATTACTACACTACTTGTCTCAATCCGTGTCACGCCAAATTGGAGCTGCGTGATGGGAGGGAAAAATGACTGGAGCCCGGTGAGTGGGCAATGTAGCCGAGCCCAGCAGCCTCCATGGACATGGAAGAGGTTGAGAAGGAAGCTAAGAAGGAGTGTGACACGAGTAAATCTGGGACCTAGTCTTAGTTTTTGGTGGGAACTTTGTGACTTAAAGACAGATGCTGAGCTGAGCTTCTGGCTGTTGGACTAGTCAGTAATATTAGCTGGCTGTGTTGCTAGTCGTATGGGGTACTATCATTTGTAGGACCATTGTGAGATGTTGTGGTGTTCTGTGTGACACATATGGACTTTTATAAAGGACATGATAAAGGCACACACACAGACACACAGATTACACAGCTGGGACAGTATTGAATGTTTCTGTGCCACCAGATAATATTCAGCCAGTCTGTTTCCAGGTCGGCCTTGACCAAGATTAAGGAGTCGAGGCTCATGGGAAACACATAGACAATATTACGTTCATGTGACGCTCAGAACACGGGCTGATGATTATAAGAAAGTACAGGATGGTTGGGTCTAGATCTGAAGATTTGACTATGTAACAGTGATGTAAGGAGAGTTATAAAAGGTTGTGAAAAGTAAGGGACGTTTGGATTCGCAAGCAGCTGTCTCTGTGTTGTTATTTCATTACGTTTTGGAAGGTTTGAGTAACCTCCTGATGGACACATCCATTTGAAACCAGTTGAGGACATTCACCTGGATAAACAGCATTCTGTGAGTCTCTCTTCAGGCTCTCCAACTGTCTTTTTTAGAGACTTGATGTGTGCCAAGGAAGTAATACCCACACCACCTGCCAGTACCTGTGGCAAGACCGCAGGATGGAGCCATAAATTGTACATATTACGAGCCACCTGTTAGCTGACGGTGACAACCCAGTAATAAATGAGGCCATGGTGTCCTCCATATTGTGTTTGCACCGGTTGTCAAACAATCCTACTTTGCTTTGACATTTGCTTTGTCCCAGTAATGGACACAGTTGCATTAGATCACTTCTCCTCTGCTACGGTCAGAACCCTGTCAGAGTTCGTCTGATTGGCTGAACGGCTCCCGAGCTGGCCAATCACAGTGTTAAATGGAGCTGAACCCGTCGCCAGATGGGGTCCTCTGCTGTTACATCATGAACTGTTGAACCCAATCAGCACGTGGAGCCGGTGAGGTGTGAACAAATGAGGTCATACTGTAATGTGTCAGGTGATACATATCGTGGATCACTCATGGGGGAAATTGAGGTTTAATACACCTGTGGGGTGATTACCGGGGCATAGAGTACGGGGATATGTGTGAACTCGTCTCTTGCAGGATCGCTAGAGGCTGTCATGTAACTATAATGTGCCTGACACACGGACAAGCACTTTTATACATTTCTGCTGATTACAGACTGTCTCAAGGTGTCCTTCCAAGGTCAGGTTCTGATGGGTTAATGGGATAAAAACAGCAGGCCACTCCAGATGGTTATTTGAACTTTTGGGTTGAAGTATGCAGGTTCAGATTTTTCTATAGTCTGATCAAAGGTCAACTGCGTCTTCCAGTTATTGCTGTAATTGTGCAACATATTTGTAGGATATAGGTAAGAGTAATGAGTAATAGACATTCTACGCTGATGGAACGCTTTGTGACGGTTTTCAGGTGTAACTATTATTTGAATTTTGTTTAGTTTTTTGGGGTGGCAGCCAGGACTTAGCCTGACAATTTAAAACTAGTTGACCTCTAATGAAATCCACACAATGGGTGCATGAATCCAAATGACAATTCATACAAGCTTAAATCAACTACTGAACAAAACAAGATACCGCTTTAAAATATATTTACAAAAACAAAACAAAAAAACCCAAAACAATGTCCACCTCAGTTCTCAAAAGTTCAGTATCAACAAAAAAACAGGCTTCTTTTTTTCAGTTTATTTGCAGCGAAAAATAGGTTCAGGAAAAAAAAAACCCACTAAATCCTCAGATAGAAAAAAGGGAAAGCAACAAAAAAAAAGTTTTTATATTCCTCGTTATTTCCAGCTCACCAGCCGACACACCGGGACTCCTCCTCCGTCATGTAGAAACAAACGTCCTTCGTAGCTGCTCCAGGATGGACGCGTAAGGGAGTCGAGGGCTAAAGGCTAAAATACACTGCATGCGGAACGGCGACGGAACGGCGACGAAACAGCGACGGAGTCGATACGTTTCAATGTTGGTTAACATATCAGCTCACACAGTCGCGGGAGCACGGCACATAAATTCAGCACAGAGCAGACCGTGCGGGGAAGGAAATCTGCTACAAAATAAAACCCTGGATTATTTTCAAAATAAAGTACTGTGTTCACCGCGGATAGAGTTTCATTACAAGAACACAAGTCATAATGGACGGGGCCATTGAAGTCAACAGATAAGGGGTTTTCAGGCGTAATCATACCTCACATCCTTTTTACTTTTTACCGCCATATTAGTTTAGTGAAGTCATTTTTAATGGCCCGTTGCAAATGTTGCTAGGTGACCAGGGTGATCACATGGTCAGAGAGGGGTTGGCTCGTTACAGCCCCTCCCCCCTGAAAAAAGTCCACACAGGTGACACCTATCTCCAGTAAATTAGAAACCTAGAAAATCCTCCTCATCTGTGTCGGTGTTAAAGATTTCTAGAATTTGGTGGTGTTGCAGCTTATCCCATTCCTCTGCTGTGGGATAGCAGGGTTTCATCTGCATGATGTTAATCATTTTCTGTTACGGACGTCAAGGGCTCGCAAGGCCCGAAACATATTGAAAGAAAAACAAAAGTTGTCACTAAACCAATAATTTTTATTAATTCAAAATAACTGAAACAATTCCACAAGAAAATAAAACAAAAGGGTTGGAGGTTCCTGGCCAAAACAAAACGAGAGAGAACACTGAGCCAGCCAACAGCCGTCGCACCCAGCACCCACTCCCAAACTAAGCCTGCCTAAAACCCACTACCTAAATGAAAAGAAAAGACCGAAAACAGGACTACTAAGGAACCCCTGAACCAAAACTAAAATAACAAAATCCAAACGGCTAAACGGACTCCTGGCATGGGGAAACCAGAGCCTCGACCATAGAGAGAGAGAGTCATGCTGACGAGACAATGAGTCTCACCTGGGGTCTCCTGCATAGAGAGAGAGAGACAGAGAAGAAAAAGGGGGGTGGGGAAAAACAAACACACAGCACTCCCAGCAGCAGGAAGATGAGCAGGATCCCCGTCAGCACATTGCGATTTAACAACATCTCACGGTCAGAGATCAGAACGGTCCTGATCCTTGACACAGACCACAGCAACAAGTCTTGACTTTAGTTGGTCTTTGTTGGTACTAGTCTTTGGGCAGGTTCAGGTTCTGGTGCAGGTTCAGTCTCCACTTGTCGACACCGTACAGGTGTGTGACGTCACACGCCCGCAGAGCTGATTATTGATCTTCTCACAGTGAGGCATGAGCCCAGACACGAACCGGAAACAGGACCGGAGACGGTACCGACCGACAGGATCAGATACTTCAGACACTGACCGAGTCCACGTGCCTGTCCGGATCACTCCCATCTGGGGTGCCAATTTTTATGTGACGGTTTTCAGGTGTAACTATTGTTAGGTGCCGGGGTGGGTGTGTCTTGTTGTCTTGTGCTCTCTTTGATTTCAGGCACCGCCCTTTCCCTCTCCTCCTCAATTAGCTGTTCCTCAAACGTCCACTTGAGGCTGACTACAAGTCATCCTCCATAAGTCCCCATGTTAAAAAGTTCACAGCAGAAAAAACATGTTTACAGCCTGGTTCAAAAAACACTTTCAGTTTTTGAGGGTGAACTCACCTGTTCATAAAGAGTTGAAGTTACACATAATGCACATTGCTGCTTTGACTGACAGGTGGGTGCCATCACAGGTGGCTTGTTTGAGCAACCAGGCATCATTCAGCCGCCCTTAGCTCCACCCATGCTTCACTTCTTAGCCCGCTTTTTTAGAGGTAGGCCTGGCAAGATGGCGATACACTCTGAGCTTCACAAACTCTGCTGAAATCTATTGGTGGCATCCCGGAGACTACGTTCATGTTTTAGACAGTCTATGGATGGGATCATTGGTTCTGACACTCAGTTGTGAAAACAGCCCTAAAGGGGAATCTAAATTGGAATCAAGCTCTCAGTTCTGGGTGGTTCACAGCTAATAGAAATACTCTGCGTACACTTTTTCTCAGTGTCTTTGAATCGAGGTAGCAAAACTTTTTCTGAGTATCTGCAGCTGTAAGATACGGCAGTTACTCCAGAACTTAGGAGTTACAATCTTTTGTGGTAGGAAGCAGCATACTTCATTCAGAATGCACTGAATATCCTGTTATTCATTAAGAAATATGCACTGTGCGCGTTGAGAATTCAACACGCTTTCAGAAAAAGTACAGCACTTAAAACTCAACGTGGCCATTAAAATGTCTATTTGACGTCTCATTTCCATTGAAAGCATGCGGGGAGAAAAGGATGCTTTTTTTTACTAGGATGGAGAGTGACAGGTGATTTTTTTTTTTTTTTTTTTTTTTAATTTCTGTTTTTTCAAATATGACACATCTACGAGATGAGGACGCTGTCCGTGATCTTGTCAACGAGGACGGTCGTCACGTACCGAGTGAAGGCATTCAGTCTTTTTAAAAAAAGAACACGACGACCATCGAGGACCGCGGCAGCTATCGCCGAGCGTGCCAAGGTTAGGTGTTTAAGCCGTTAGCTCAGTGGATTCCGCCGCCAACCTTGTGTTGTTATTGCAGAGGGGGCGAAGATGAGAGAGACAGGGGATTAAACTCAACTCCCACACAGTGGTATTACTCTATTAATCGGCTGTCTTTGTCTATCAAGGTTATAACAAGAGGCTGCGTGTCTCTGAGAGAACAGGTGCATTTATGTGGAGGGTTCCAGGGTCCTTCGCTCGAGGGGCTGTCATCGTTCTCTTTCCAGTGTTCTTTTTCCCGTCATGTCATATTTTGTGTAATTCTCCTCCTTTTTATGTCTTTCTCACACATTCTTCCTTTTATCTTTCCATCCTCACATTTATTCCGGTTTGTTTCCTGCCAAACATTCCCGACTTTTTTTTTACAAAGTCGGCAAATGTGATTTGGTCAGTGGCCCAATGGTTCAAACTATGACGTACCCTTCTAGCACTGTTTCTGGATATGTCTGTCTGGTGTATTGTTATGACGTGCCATTGCAATCAGGTGATGTAGTAAAAAGAGTGAGAAAGTCCACAAATGGAGGTGGTTTGGGTGGATGGATGGGTCAAGAAGACTTCTGTCTGTGTCCTGTGTGAAACCAAAAGTCAGCGTTGACTTATTGTTGACTGACGTATATTTTTTCAAACCAAATCATGATCTTCTTCTAATCCGAATAGTTTTTGTGCCTGAACCTAAACAAACTGTGACCATTTAAAAAAAAATATATATATATATGAAATGTTTTTGACAAAACAACACATTCACTCCAAACGAGCTCATCCTCAGGTGAGTTATGAAGTTCTGGAGGTTGAGGGTGGATGAATGGATGTGAGGAAGGGATTGAAAGGGAACAAGCAATCAGTATGGAGCAGATGTCTCAGGAGTGGAGTCTCCTGAGCCATTTACTGGCCCCAGACAGAAGAGGATGAATGACAGGGAGTGTCAATAGGGACGGGCAGAGGGAGGAGTGAGGAAGGGAGGTAAATGCTTGAAGAAGAGGGATAGAGAAAGTAAGTAAAGTCAGCATGTGATTAGAGGTGTGGCTGAGGCATGGTCCTCGATCCAGAACAGAAAGAAAACTCCACACTCTGCAAAAAAGAAGAAGACATTTCAAAATAAAACAAAAAGCTTCAGAGCTTGATTACACATGGAGCCTAAGCAGCAAGCAGGAAGTGAAGCCCCTCTCTGCATTCAGAGGTGACACTCACTGAGAGTCACCTCCGGCCCTCTACATCAAACCATACAGATGATGCTGTATATGTAAATGTATTGTCCTCCTGTAAACTCCGCTCCGTACACCATGTTTGCGTTCACCTTGCCCGTGTTTGTTCATTTCGTCGTCCAGCCTTCCAGTCCATTTAATCCCGCATGTGTTGCGTTGTTGTGTCGCATGTGTGGAACTCAAACCTCGACGTGTTTGTGTAACTTATTCATCTGTGTGTGTTGTTTGTCCTTGGAGCGTTTTTCAATGTTTGTGACTTGGAATGTCTTCCAATGGCGTTCAGAGATGTAAAACTTTTTGGCAGCGACACCTCCAAATAAGTTTACTCTGCTGAATCTGAGGCGTTTGTTTGTATGTGTTCAACATGTTGCTCATTTTTCATACACCCCCCCCCCAGCTTGATGTTTAGAAGTCGTGTTTATGCTCTTTGCATACTGATGTGTTTGCAGTATCTTCACTTTGGGATCAACTGTGTCCAGTGTGTCTTTGTTGTGGCTAACGTGTACGTATTTATCAAGGCTGTCCAGGACTTATCTTTGTTTGTTTGAGTGTGTTTGCATGTATTTGTGTCCTTCCTTTGAGAGTGTACGTGCCTGGGTATTTGTACGTTGCTGCCCACTGATGTGACTATGTGCATACCTTTGTGTGTGTGTGTATGCGTGTGTGTCAATGTGTGTAGGTGCGTCCACACAGGACTCAGACGCCATGGAGCCAGAGAAGCAGGTGGACAGCACGGTGAAGATGGCCGGAGTGATCGCAGGGATCCTCATGTTCATCATCATCCTCCTCGGCGTTGTCCTCACCTTCAAACGCAGGTAAGTAATAAGCCCGTCATCAGGACGTAGCGGACACTTAAAGGTGCTATATGTAGCATTTTAACAATAAATCGTCAACACATCCTTTTTATATCTATCCAATTCCCAGCCAAGGCGGACGAGACAGTTGGTAGCCTCCATCGGACGTCGTGCTGCAGTTTTTTTTTTTGAGCCAAATTTGTACGGCCACGTTTGCTGTTGAGTTTCATTGCGGCACAAAACAGGAAGAGGGATGTTCCTCCACAGGAAACTTTAATAGTTTCTGGTGAGAGCAGATGGTGAACAGAGGCAACATAAAGAAATGAAAAAAAAAAGATCTCCAGCAATAAGAGCAGCATTGGTATTTAGATAGAGGCTACCAATCATCTTTACGAGCACAGCTCGGATCTGTGTTGAATAAAATACTACATTTAGCATCTTTAAACCGTATGAATATATAGACTGATAGACCGTTTGATAGACCTAATGTCAAGTCAAGTGTCCTCATAGCTGATAGAAGCTAGGGTGAATATGAATGGACAGATAGGACAGGGGAGGAGGTAAATGTGTTGAGGTGAAGGTGGATTTAGTGAAACGTGTAATAAAAAAATGATTTTTTAAAGTTAGTTTCAGTCAAAAGAAATGTTTCTCAGAGATTAGTATTTATCCAAAAATTGCAGGTTGCACACTGTTTGTTACGTTCATGAAGGCCACAAAGTTCTATTCATTTCTTAAGGCGATGTAAAAGGTCAGAATTATGTAATAAATCTGCTGATTTGCTTAATCCTCTCTAACCGCTAAGGCAAAATAAATAATAATTGTAGATGTGCCCAGAGTTTAGATATCTCAAACCCAGATGAATTGTATTTTACTTTTTTCTTTCAGCGAGCAGGCGTACACAGCTTCCTGTGTCTGTGTTAACATGCACACTGGCTTGCCACCATCACCTGCCTCTCTTTCCTTTGACTTTCTCTAATTCTCTAGATCGCCTCATCCATCCTCACATCCCTCTCTACTCCATCCGCAGCACGCTTAGACATTTTATTTTGCGTTTGTTTAAGTTTCTTTTGGCATTTTTATTGTTTTTTTTGTTTTGTTCTTACTTACACCCAAAACCTATAAAACAAAAGGATTGAAGGAATTCTTCAGGGCGCCGAGTACAAATAGAAAGTCGACACAATAACTTCACTGTGGCACTTTTTTATGCTGATTTGCACAACAAAACTAAGACAGGAGCCACAGGGAGCTGAAATGTAAAGGCATGGGGATTACTTGGTCTGATTGCTCAAGGACTTAAATTGTAATACTTCCATACAAACAAACAGCAGAATAAATTATAGCGTGGACTCAGAAGTGAGTATAATCATTTTCAAAGGGAATTCAGCTGCTTATTTAAATCAAATGTATTGTAGGACTTTGTGTCATGTCAAGCTTGGACAATTATCACATCAGCCATGAGAGGCAAATAATTATTGACTCAATTTTACATGTTTACTACAAGTCATCATTAATACTGCAGCCATCAAGTCTCTCCATTAACAGCAGCCGCCCGTCCATTAACTGCAATTTTCACCTTTCATAATGACTTCCACGCCGCGCGTCTGTGGATGTGAACAATACTGATTCTGAATAGCTTAAAATGATTTGAAAAGCTAAGACTGGCTTAAAAACCAGTGTCATTCAACGACCGTGCACTTCTAGTCAAATGAATGTCATCCTAAATGAAGTCATTTCCAGTGTTCTCACATTACTCTTAACTGACTGACTTGTCTGGTGACACGGCACAAGGAGAAACAAAGTCAGCATATGGAGGCGGTTAATGGGTCAAACACAGGACGGCTAGTGAACCGGGAGACTGCTAGTGTCTCACGTGAGCCAAAAGTCTACTTTGACTTACATCATGTTCGCAACGTAACTTATATAAATACTTTAAATACAAACCATCATCTTTTCCTTTACAAGACCGGGACGTTTGGGTGCCTACACCAAACTAAAACCATTCCACAACGTCGATATAACATACCTTTTGCTGCCATGGCAACAAAGGACACTTCATCCTGTCCTGTAAAGCTCAAAACTCATAAAACATGCCATGTCTAACAGCACACATGTCGTTAAATGACACGTGAAAAGCTTCAAAACGCGTAGAGATGACACTGTATGAAATCCACCATGTTTAGCACATAGTACACTTTTCAAATCAGATTCTATTTGTATAGCCCAAAGTCCATTTTCCTCTGAGGGCTTTACAATCTGTACAGGGAGTGACACCCTCTGTCCTTAAACCCTCGGTTCGAGTGAAGAAGAACTTGCCCACAAAAACGGTGGAAGAATCCTCAGGAAGAGCCACAGAGGAGGGATCCCTCTCCCAGGACGTGTACAGAACAAATCAACACAGACATATTGTACAATTACAATGAATGATAAAATGATTACAGTAGCAGTGGAACCTGTGATAGAGACAGAGAGACACAGAATCATCAACTAACTACAAACTATGTGTAGTATTGTGTGGTTATTAGTCTTTGTATACAGCCTGTGGTGTAAACCAGCAGGGTCAAGAAAAGACGTGAAAAATAAGAGGAGAAGAAAAAACAAAACAATAAAGAGCAAAGTAAACACGAATTTGCACAATCTTGGAAAACCGTATAGGTGATGGAGGAAAGGCAGGTACAGTAGAGAGCATTGAGGTAACATCATACTGAACATGTTCCAGAATAAGATTCTTCTACATGTTTCAGGCAAACAGCACTGTTATATGTTACCTCATACTAGCAGTACAGTAAAAGTCAAGTGTATTGTTTTTTTTTTAAACCACAAACACACAGAGCACTGGAGCCAAGTCGAACACAGCACAGGGAACGTAAAGCTCTTGCACTGACAGTAATACATCGAGGGAAACGGGCAGATACCTGATTACCAGTCCGAACACAACATCACATCCATTTCAAGTGAGGAAAAGGAGGCCGGGGAGTCAGAGAGGGCACGAGGTCAGTTGGCAATCCTAATCAGAGGCTAACAGAGAAAAATCCCAAACACCAAGAGACTAGGAGTAGAGCCAGAGCGGAAAAATGCCAGGAGCAACAAGAAACGCGTAGTTAGAGACTTGAGATGGACGTGCAGGTTCGGGACTGCAGCAGATAATCAGAACAGGGAAGGCAAAAAGGAAAAGTGAGCGGGAAGAAAAATGTGCAAGGTTTGAAGAATATGAAAAATGAAAACAAGACAGTACTGGTTAACCCGGGGGTCAAATGGATATGATAATCAGATGCTAACCAGCTTAGCAGGGCATAATATACATAAAAAGGCCAATTAGAGGGCAAATCCACCATGTGAACGGATAGAAAGAGAAGAAAGAAGCAGTTAAGATGCTGCTCAGATGTTCTCATACGTTAACCCCGGAGTTAAAGGTCCCATATGGAGCCATGCGGCACATCTAAATGCATGACAAAGGCGGAGCAGCCAGGTAGATTTGGAGATGTTTACGGCAAAACAGTGGCGAGTAAAATGATGCTGAGAGTTAGTGAAGTGTCGTGAGAGCTAAAATAATTGCAGACAAATAGATCCGGACAGTTTCATAGGCCGCTTTCTGAGGTCATCTATATTTCATCCCGCAGGGTGGCAGAAAAAGTGTTTTTTAAATCGAAAGTGTTTTACATGCCTTTCAGAGCCCATGAATTATTCCGTGACCAAACTTTGTCGGGAAGTGAACGCGCACAACTGTCCAATTAATCTTTCAGAACGCCGTTACACGTGTTCGAAATGGACTTCATTTTTTACAGAAAGGCGGGCGATGTTGCTGATAATGTAATGTAAAAGTGAACGTAGCTGGACATGGTTGAAGTCTTAATGGGGATTTGATGTTTCTACAGCCAGGTGGCCCCGGGGGCTCCAACAAGCAACACTGGAAGATACACTTTTCATAAAGAAGGCAGATGAATAATTAATGTGCCTGAAGCTCCCTAAACACCGGCTGATTTTCTTTGTGCGATGCACCGAGAATCAGAAGTTACTAAGTAACCGAGGAAAAAAGGTTACGTCTCTGAAAGTGCAAACCGATGGGAAAATATGTTATCCAAACTTTTTTCACCCTTAGTTGCTTTCATCCAAGCTCCTTATAATTCCAGCCCTGCAGCAATCTTCTGTGATTTTTATTTTTATTTAAGCTTTTGGTAACACCGTCATGTCCAGGCCAGCCTTTAAAAAAAAGAGAGACTCATCCTTGATTAAACAAAAAGACAGAAAGTTTGTAGATATGCAGGCAAACAAGAAAATGAACAGCAGCTTTGGATATTACCTCTGGCCATGACACGTAGATTTAATGTAACGCTTCTGCTGTCTGGCTCGACTCTGCCCTTTCACATTAGCTCACCGTGTTACAGCCTTAAAGATGCGTTTGTGCAGAAATGTCTGAATTATTAATTCCAAACAAGCGAGGCCAGGTCAGGTCGTATTAGAGCTGTCCATAATTTTTTATGTTTATTTGCATTGATACGCATGCCGATGCAGTGGATGCATGAGTAAAACAGGGGAATACTGACATTATTTTTAAAATTAACATTAAAGAGATTCTCCTGCTTGGTTCTAAAACTGACACTAGTGACACAGTGTGTGTGTGTTAGAGTCCACGATGTCGCATGGAGACTGTAGCAACAGGCCTGCCACAGCCTTACAGATGCTGCCAGACTGTAATAGTCCCCACGAGAGACGGGTGCTGTCTAGACGCTCTCAAACGAAATCATAACAGAAGTTATCCCATGACACTTTCCATATACAGCATGTCTAGACTGTACTTTTTATAATATTATTTACCGAGACCCATCAGTTCCCAGAAAAACTTCAAGCTCAAGGTAGAAACCTTGAGCTGGTGGATGGAGGAGGAGGAGGATAGGGAGGGAGAGAGACAAAGAAGAACAGCAGCATTGATAACTACAACTGTAATTATAACAGAAATATGACTATTACTAATTGCTACAGTAATATGGCTGCAGTAGAAGGGAATGAGGCAGAGACACAAAGATGAACATGCACATGTAAATGTGTGCAAAAACACACACACACACACACACACACACACACACACACACAGGCAAATCTAGCGTGTGTGATATTTTAATAGTGCAGACAAACATATTGATAGTGTATTTAGTGGACGTGTGTGTGAGAGAGCACGTGTTTAACATGTGTGTTTCGTTGCGTGTGCATGTGTATCTTGTGTGGCTGGATATAAAATGCGAGCGTCATCAAAGTCAATGTGTGTGTGTGTGTGTGCGCGTGTATATGTGTGTGTACTGGGGCCTCAAACTCCTCCTTAGGCATCCGAAGCCAATATTGACATGGGCAGAGCCACGGATTGTTACACACATGGACACACACACAGATTGAGAGCGAGGGAGAACTCCAGATGGGACAAACACAGACACACACACACACACACACACACCGCTCTCGGCCAAACACACACCAAAATATTTCTCTCATATCTCTGACTCCTCGGCGTCCTTCATGGCAGCACTTCCTTTTGAGGTTCCTAATAGTTCAGACTTCATGTTTTCATGAAATCTGAGTCATTGTCCTAAACAGTTAAACTGTATAGATTAACATCACTTCAATATGTGTGCATGTACGGTTCCATGAGGCTTAGATTGTTTGTGGTTATAGAAGAATTGTATTATTATTATATGATAAGAGGCAGAGACGTGCATAACAATACTTGCATGAGGCAGCTCCCAGTCATGTTGAATTATCTTGAATAACCAGCCACACTCAGCGAAACTAGAAACACAAGACGGTGAATTCTCTGCACACAAAAAAAAGTTAGTTTCTCTCAAACCGCGTTCAGATTGCTTCGCTCAGATCTGGAGTCAGTGTCAGTGAGTACTTCCCCTCCGCTAAGATAAGGTGTGTCTGTTTTGACATGTGCCATATCACACCATATCTCTATACGTGTGTGCATCTGAAAGTTTGTTTGACCACGCTGCCGAACATGGATCAGTACAAACCGTGCATGCATTGCTTTCCACGCTTCCATTCCAGCTTACCAGTCACTCTCCTCCTCTTCTAGCTCTCCACTTTCACTCTCACACTCTTAAAAGCGACGGTACAAACGATAAGCAAACATCTCATGGTTACATTTGATATATTTTTTGCCATAAACATCCTGTTGCTTAACTGAATCCTAAATAATTGTAAATACTTTGTTGCCATTGTTCTGACAGAATGAACATGATCGATAGGTTTGTTCCTGTGAGGCAGAGAAACTCAACGTATCACCAGGGTCAGATCATTTTAAAATGAATTACATGTCCTCAAAATCAATTAACATACTGCGGCTAAACCAAAAAAAATAATAATAATTTGAGTTTCGCAAATATTGTTTTTCTCTCTTTAAACATCTCAAAACATTATTTTACATTATTCATATCCAGCGTTTACAACTGGTCAAATGAAAGTGGGGTTAGAAATCTTCAAAAATCATAATAATAAAAAAATGAATAGATCAAATAAAAAGGCATGAAAAAAAAGTAAATTAAAAGTTGCTATATTCAAGTCAGCAACACATTTTTTCAAATGCAATCTGGGATTATACTGTTTCATGTAATCCATTACTACCCAACTCCGCGTAACAGAAAACCGTACGGCTAGAATAACTCACTGGTTCTCGTCCACTGGCTTCAACAACAATAGAAACATGAGACGCTTTGACACATAAAAATTTCACCATCACCCCTCATGACAGGACGTCTTCACATTCAGACACGGGGGTTTAAATGGATTTTCTTTTCTCACAACGGCTTCACGTCTCCTCCGCCCAGCTTCTCTTTACATCGCCGTCGCCTGATCCGGCGTCTCCTGACTCTTGTTTTCTTTGTGCAGTGTTTATGGAGCCCCCTCTTTGAGAAATTGTTCATGTCACTTATGAAACTCTGGGACTTCTACCTGTTCTAGTCACCATGTTTGAAACTTGTCACCTCGATAAATCCTTCCATCTTGATACATCACTTAACTGGAGCTGAAAAAAAAAAAACCTACCCACACACTGACACGCTGTGGTGATTTATGCTGCGAGAGAAAAAGTCTGCTGCTTTCCAGCTCGTACAGGGGCCGGTCTGATCTTTTCACGGCTGCCTAAACAGATAAAAATCAAATGAAATCTGTTTTCTCCCTCTTTAGTCTATCAGGGCTCATTCATGTTCACTGTTCTCCAGACACAGACACTATTTTAAATGTGCCGCTATGTGCAACAGTTTAGAATTCATGTTAAAGGATTAGCTTTAAAAAAAAATTATGAAAGCCATGGGCATGCAAGACAGACAGAATGGGAGGACAAATGTTTCAGCATTCAGTTCACTGTCGGCATCAGACAGCCATGGCGCTGGATCGTAAGAGCCAGAATTCAGCCCGACGACAAACTGCTGTAGTCATTTAACAGAAAACTACAAGTGGGAAAAGGAGCTGCAGCCTTTTAGAGTCAGGTCTGCTTCTGTGAAACTCATGTCTCAGCTTTCTCACCGCAAACCTCTCTGACTCGAGGTCTCACACCCTTTAATGTCTCTCTATCTTCCTGTTTTTCCTGTCTTTGGCTCCACCCCTTCCTGTCCCGTCCTGTACCTGCCTTGCCCTTGCTCCGATAGAGAGATTCACACGTGGAGAACTCTGAGCGTGGGGTATTGTATGTTTACTTCTAGACATCAACGCATCCACTCCACTCCACCCCCACCCCACTCCGCCCCTCACCTCCGCCTCTTTCACTAGTTTTCCAAATGCATCTTATGACTTCAAGGCTGCACCTGGAAAATGGATGTGCTATTTCCAATAAACAATGTAGCCATCTACAGATACTTCATATCTTTGAAACTATTTCCATCAGATTTTCATCATGATCTGGAGCCTCAATTGCAGCTTGAGACAGCACGCATCCCGCCTCAGCTTTAACAGTAACGTACACGTGGTAATTGGTGCCGTTCTCGAAACGATTGCAAAGAACCACAGACTGTGCTGTTCTAAGCACACGTTAACAGACGTTTCTGGAGCTACACATCCTTTTTGTGTGACATGCCTGATATCTTCATCTCCGTGGCACACGTGTGAATTTTCTCCTGGCTGAGAAAACCAGCATGGAGCTTAAGCTTCTCTCGCTGCAATTTGACAGCCAGATCTGTGTCACTAAGTGATAGAAGTCAGAAACAAGCCATCATAGAAGTTCTCATTTGTGCTTTTGTTCTTGCATCTTCTCTGTGTTAATCTGCTTTGTTCTCCTTGATGACTTCAAGGTGCAAAAATATTCGAGAAAAGTGTTCAGGTGTAAATGGGATTTTTCAGAATGGCTGACGTGATGTTCGACGTCATTATTAGTTAACGGTAACAAGTTAACTAATAATGAATGACTAAATGTAAGATGTCATCTGTGTATTTTACGTCATCGCTGCACGTCATCTGTGCTCACTGGTTCATTTTCGTATTTCTTTTGTCAAACATGCACGTTTAAAACAAACTTTCATTGCATCAAAACTGCATCTCATTGTCCCCGTACGGTGAGAGACGGCTGGATCGTCTTGTCCGATGCTTTTCCTGGTCATCTGCTTGTGATGCATTGTCAGTGACTTTGATATCTACACCTGCAGTCAGTTGCAAATGGAAAGTTAAAAAGTCAGACAGAGAAAAAAAAAAAAAGTGTTCCAGGTTCTGTGGCTGCTTTCTGTGCTGGGAACAGGTCGGCATAAGTGATTACATCTCACCATAAGGCAAGCAATCAAAGCGTGTTTTTTCAGAAGCGAGAAGCGAGGCAGCCAGATGCCTGGTTAAATAATTAGAGCAACTCGGTAGGTCAGGAATGATGTGTTTGGCTTCGATAAATATAACAGAGGTGGGAGATTAAGAAGGAGATAGGTGGTAATATCTTGCCGAATGAAATCTGACGCTTCACAAATATCTCCACCCACACTGTTCTGGGCTCAAAGACAATCCACTCTGCGCCCGTCATGGTAGCGAGTCATTTTCGCTTTAATAAAACCTCCAGCCTGCGTTTGAAAACAAGACACATCTCTTTACTTCAGTGAAATCTTACCTTCCATTTGATTTGTAATCTAGACACAAACACAAGTTGTACTTTTTGAAATATTTCGGAAATATCATGTCACACACACACAAATGTTGCGTTTAAAAATGCCGGCAGATGAATATTTAGCAGAGGGGTAGGGAGACGTGATTGGGTTGTCGCACCGTCTAAAATTTTGGATAAAAATGGAGAAAAAATCCAATTCCAAGACTAATTTAAGAAGAAAGAAAGCAAGAAACCTCAGGCAGCTGTTTGACATTGAAGTAGCCCTGTGTGTTTGAGGTCGGGACGTCACGGTGGGTGGGTTTATATTAATCGATTACATCAATTCCCATTTTCCCAGAAGTCTCTTATTGAAGTTTAACGTTGATAATCTAAAACCTCACCTCAGCTAACAAGGTTTTAGTTTCTGGAAGTCCCACTTTACCTCTCACCACACTTGTCAAACCTTGAACCTGAACATATTTTTTCTGTACAGATTTTGATTCTCACTCAGTTATTGGGGGTTTAAAAAGGTAAAAGTTCGCCACCACAATGAGATTTCTGAGTGATTTTTATGAGCAACTCCTGGAGGAAAGAGACAGTTTGAAAATGCATGTCTGATTAATTAGGAAATCACGGGAATGCCTTGACCCACGGATATTAAATCACCCACCCATCCACTCAACCCAGGCGAAGAAGTCTAGAAATAAATGATGGGTCCTCCACACGGAGAGAGCAAAAGGACAGATCCTCTTTCAGGACAATATACTGCACCCTCAGGGGCTTAGTCTATGACAAGAGAATTGAGGCGATTAGTAGCTGGTGTCAGCCCAGGGAATGGACTCAGGCTGGATCCACTACACAAGAGCAAGTGGTCTGAAGTGTGTGTGTGTGTGTGTGTGTGTGTGTGTGTTTCCAGTGGACTTTCAGTCTCTGAACTTGGGCACATGCTGTGTATAGACACACACACACACACACACACACACACACACATACATTAGAAAATCCTGCGTACCTCCATGCTGACAGATGCTAAACTTATTCACAGATAATTTGGCTGTGTTAACACACACACACACACACACACACACACACACAGAGCAGGACTTGACCCCCATTCTGCAGATGTGACACGTGGTTGAATAATGGACTCTGCTGCTTGCTGAGATAAATGCTTGATGGTCCACTTACGGCACTGTTATAATGGGTGATGGCTAGCAATTTTACACACACTCACACAGAAGTACAGACTCTCATGTACTGCAGGATCTGACATGCAAACAGGTACATGGAATAAGAATGCCTCAAAGAACAACTTGTTACAGGCCTCATTGTCACGGCTCCTTTTCATTCCTGTTGCTCATGATAACATTTTACTCTCCAGTTTAATTGCTAGAGAAGCCGCTAGACACAGAGCAATGCAGACTATTAGAGGAGGCAAGGCGAGCTGTCAGACTGTCAGACAGGTTGTAAACAAATTCACAGTTCAGCTAAAGCTAAATCATTTGGAGGTAAAAACCTGAAGGTGGAAACACCTTTTATCGCGTCCCCGCTTTGTAAAACTGCTGCTGTTGTACAAGTACGGCACAAATGGTTGGGGATAACCTGTTAAACGCTTTAGATGGTATAAACTATGTGGATTTGTTTACAGCCTGTCCGGTCAGTCTGTACGGACGATCCTCTCTCCAAAGAACTCTATTACATCGCGTTGTGCAATAGTGTCAGTGCTCAGATCTCAGCAGAAAAAGCAGAAATGCTTTCAGAAGCAACTGAAAAACTATTTAAATGCAAACTGAAAATTGATTTTTCATAGTATTTATTAGTTTTTACAGTTTACAAAGGACAGGACATTATGTAGTGAACACAAAAACTTCATTTGGATAGTCTGCCTTTAGTTTGTTTGTAACATTTCAACCGTTTCAATCTTCAGTATATTACAGTATATTAGAACGGTCTGTACTCGTTCCTCAGAGGCAGATCAAACCATAATTTGCCCAGTCGGTGATGACCTCAGCCGATCGCCCAACTATACGATATATGTAACAGTCCATGGACATACCCTAACCAAGAATTCGCCATCAATATTTTATTAAATTTGTAAGGTTTGGATGTGAAGGACAGGTGTACGGATGTAGATGTTGAGGGGAGAATGTGGCGCAGAGTCGTCATCGGTCAGGCTGGTCTGGAAGAATGTGCTCAAGGCCGGGCAGAGGAAGACTCAGGGTGGAGGTCCCGTCTCAGGTGTATTAACACCTGAGCTCCCAGATGATACCTAGAATGAGATGTGGAAGAGTTACGCACTGGATCGGATAGAAAGAGGATGAGGGAATGAGGAACGAAAGGTTGAACAGAAGGGAGGGTAGACGGCTAAGCCGGGTCAGTAGCTTGACCGGTGATGCTCCTGAACCTCAGTCGGCTAATTATCTGTTTTTTATGCCTAAATTTGAACCGCAGTGGTACGATGTCAGAAATGAGTTTGTAGAATCTCAACTAATAAGCTGTTGAAATGTTACAAATTCTCTATAAACTGTCTGTAGGCAGACTATCCAAATATAGTGTTACCGATATAATGAGACTTTAATAGATAAGAAATGTTCCCCCGCCACGGAGAACTAATTAGTTTTGACATTTATTCATAGGTTCGTAATTTATTTTCTCTAGCGTTCATTTCAGAGTGTGTCCATATGCATATGGCGTGTTGACATCTGTCTTGTAACAGGGATCTAATTAACTGCTGCAGATTTGAAATAGAGATGAAGACAAGTCACTCAAAGTTCTTCTTCTTCTTCTTCCATTTGAAACCATATTTATTAAATCACACATCAGCCCACAGATCCACACGTTAAACATTCTGACTAACACAGACGTACCGCTGCCCACCGAGCACCTGCTCTGCTGAAGAGCACGTTGACAATGCCGACGGAGGAGGAGGAGGAGGAGGAGAAGGCGGGTTTCCCCTCGTTTAGCTGCTCTGCCACCCCTCAGAGAGCTGCACTTCAGCTCGAGTGTGTGTGTGTGTGACATACTCTACCCATCATGTCTATGGAATTAGCTGTAATGAAGCGCTAATAAGCTGCGCTGACAGCATGCGCATGGAGCATGTGTCAGTAAAAAGCCTTATGTTCATGTTTGTCTACGTACGCGACTGTCTGTACGTTACACGGCAGCCGGTGGGTATGTCAGTGTGTCCATGACAGATGTAGGCGTAGACTGCAGCATGTGGGTGTATGAGATTTTTCATCCAACTCAGCCTTTATAGAGAGGGAAATATCCCTCCAGGACAAACTAGTCATACACACACATGTATATATATAGGTATGATAAATGTCATAGTTAAAATATACGTGTGCACGGTGGCGTGGTGGCCAATACAACCCGCAGAGATCCATGATAAGTTACACTTCACGTCCATGTTGAAGTGTTTGTTGCGCGTGAGTGTGTGTGTGTCAGCTGATAGTATTCATATAAGCCCGTGATAAACTATAGCCATCAGCGTGAAAATGGTTGCGTGTTTGCAGCGGAAAAACCATTCATACAAAGCCGAGATAAGCCCCAGCCGTCGTATCGGAAGAGAAGAGAGAGAGTGTGTGACGGGATGTATACAAATATGTTGGTCTCCATCTTTTCTTTCACCCTTTTATGAACCCATGTCGCTTAAATGACAAACTACCTTCCCCAAGAATATCGCTACATGAGTCACGTCTGACATTCAGCCACGTCAGACTGTGATAACCGGCACAAGTGATGACGATACTTAAACGTCCGATATGAACAAAAAGTTTTAATCTCACAGTTTCCACACATTATATGAACGATGGTGGAAATGTCCCCACAAGGTTTCTTGTTTGCGATAATCCTAGTTCATTTCCAAACAGCAGGAACTAATGGACGCCTCACTGTTGACTCAGTTACAGCAACAACAAAAAAAGCACACGGTGAGAAGATACGAGGCAGAAACCAGGTTTCACTTTTATTTTTCGGTGAGGTTTTTATATCTGCGCAACACTGAAGAGGTGGACCGTGGAGAGTATGACTCATTAAATGAGCGTGATCGCAAGAAATCATTCAAAAGACAAAGACCTCGCAGAATTTTGTAAGGCACCTCAAAAGATAGTTCCCAACTGAGCTATAAACGTTAAAAGTTCTACTTGATGCAGTTTTCAAGTTCTGACAGCCGGCGTCATTGCTTTCAAGCACAGTAGCATCAGTTGCCATAGTTGCCAGTAGTTCCTCATAGGACCCTGGTTGGTCCGAACAACCGCGATCCAAGAGGGATTCTTGTATGATCTTCTGCCTCACAAGTGTAGCCCAGCTTGACACCTCATGCGTTTCTACCTTCTAAGGGATCAATGACAAGTTTAGACGTGTTGGTATTAGTTAGATACACTGTTTGATTAAGAATACATGCCAGAAAAGCAACATTGCTGAGGGTATTGCTTGAATGTTTCAGTTTCATTGCAGCGTGAGGTCGACGTCGAACATTTGCCATCCTTGAAGATGCTTTCAAAGACAGCATTTCCTTTCAAGCAGTTCCTGAGATGATGGAATTATTTTTCAGTGAACCTATTCCCCGTGTGATATTTGACAAAATATTCACTAGAGGCAACGCTGTGACAGTCCGTATCTTCGATTGGAAGATTTCTAGGATCTACCTGCTAAATTCAAGAGCAAATGTTTGCTACAAAGTTTATTTGAGCTCAATGAATTTGTACTCGTCTCTTTTATTAACGGCAAACACAGCACAGAGTTTAATGATAAACCAAGAGACAAAGACTCACGTGCATCTGCATCAAGCATCATAGTGTAGGTACAGCACAGCAGAGGAGTTTCACGACTGGCTCACCACTCCTGCGTCCCACTCGTGAACAATGGAGTCATCTGCACTTTAAGTGCCTGCAGGACAAATGAGTCACTGCTGCTCTTCTTTTACTTAGACTCTAATTTCTTCACGTCAGCTTCCTGTAACAGATAGCCGCCCGTCTTGTGATCTGCATCACTCTGTTGTTCTGTCGCAGAGCTGCTGTGAAACCCATTCTTCACAAAAGTGCTAAATATACCCACAGCGATCAGCGGCGGGCAATCAATCACTTTTTACACACATAAATACAAACACATTATCATCAATATCTTGTTACAAATACATCACCGTCTCTCTCACACCCATACTTCCTCTCTCTCTCTGTCTGTCTGTCTCTCTGTCACACACACACACACAACCTGCCGGAGTGTTTTTTCTACGCTGTATTAATATTTATAACCAGTTTTAACGGCTGTGGCTTTTACAGCCGGGCTCCAGCGCTCTGCACTTTATTAATATCATAAGGACAATGTCAGCAGAGCCCTTAAAGAGGGTTATGGGTATGACAGAGTGTGTGTGTGCGTGTGTGTGTGTGTGCACGCATATGTGTGTGTGTGAAGGTGGGTGAATGGTGGGTGTGGCATGTAAGTGCACAGGTGTGTTGAGTAGTGTGTAGTGAGGAGGAGATGCATGTTTGACGTGTGTGTGTGTGTGTGTGTGTGTGTGTGTGTGTGTGTGTGTGTGTGTGTGTGCACGCATATGTGTGTGTGTGAAGGTGGGTGAATGGTGGGTGTGGCATGTAAGTGCACAGGTGTGTTGAGTAGTGTGTAGTGAGGAGGAGATGCATGTTTGACGTGTGTGTGTGTGTGTTAATAATACCATCAGCCTTTCTCCATGATCTTTTTCTTAATGGATGGATATAGACAGATGGATGGATGGAGATGGATGGATGGATGGATAGATGGACAGATAGATAGATGGATGCTGTGTGCAGTATAGTTTGTGTGAGCTCTGCCTTTCTTTAAATAGCAACATAAATATTGATCCTTTGCTTGACTTTCCCTTTGTACTGAAAGTCAGTCCGGTGCAGTGTGTGTGTGTGCATACCTTGGGTGTTATGGGATCCCAGTCTCTGGCCTCTCACCAGTTGAAGGGTTCATGCCAGGGAGAGAAGTTGCCAACAAACCATCACAGAGGGACCCCAGTATCTTACACACACACACACACACACACACACACACACACACACACACACACACACACACACACACACACACACACGCGCATATGGATGGATGAGATATTGGTCAGACCGTATAGATCTGTGGCTGAGCGATCAAGTGAAGGACAAAAAGTTTTGGTGAAACACTTCAGCTGAAATTTCTTGACTTAGTTCTGGTGTGTTTATTTATTTTATTATATTTATCCACTTCGTCACAAACCTTAAAATGTATTTAGCTGCTTTAACTGTTAACTGTACTACTACTACTACTACTACTACTACTACTAATAATAATAATAATAATAATAATATTAATAATAATAATAGCTGCGTTTTCTGTGAATCAGCCCTTTTAAAATCCTTACAGCGACAGCACACACTCTTCATCTAACTAAAGTTTCATCTCTGCTTCCATTGATTCCTCTTCCAAACTCCCACCTTTTATCTTTTGCTCTTTTCTGTCATTCATCATTCCATATCTGTCTATCGGCCAGCCTTTGTGATGGAGGCATCAGATGTGCACCTTATTTATTTATTTATTTATTTATTTATTTATTTATTTATTTATTTATTTATTTATTTTTATGTTTTTTTTTGCCTTTTCCCCCCTAAATTCTGAACCAAAGGATTAATTTATTAAGTTTTTATTGAGGAATGTTTAACGAGTGTAGAAAGTTCAGGGTGACTGGCCTGTTTATCAACCGTGACGTGATGAGAACACAGACAGTGAACACAGTCTATCAGTGCTCCATGCTAACACATTAACATACATAATGTTGAGGAATAGGCAATAAACCAAAGTCACAACAGCCACGTGGGCTTTAATATGAATATTATTATTATTATTGTTTCAAATTTAGGATGTACTTTTTGAATGTTCGATGATAAACTCTGTTTCCACCTCCCGATACAAAAGCTGTTATGAAAAAAAATTCAAACAGCTCAGTGGATGAATAAATGATTTGTATTTTTTTTTGTGGTAGCAGCACCAAAACAAAGAATTAATTACTCATTAGTAGCTTCTTTTTTTCATTTGCAGATTAAACTGTATTTAAATCAATTAATAATGTTCTGTTGCGGTGATGTTGTTTTTCTCATTAATACAAATTGTACTTAACAGAGTTGTGATACAGCATTAGCACGGAGCACACGACTGAACAGTAGATGAATATGATGTCTGTGTTTTCATCCCGAGTTAACGAACAGGCCGATCTCCTGTGGAAAGAAAATCCATAGATCCCTTCCGCTGACCATGTCACAGCGGATACGGTGGAGTATTTCTGCCAGATGCTGCCATAGATCATAGATCATAGATGAGCAGCGTGTCTTCTTGTAAAGATAAAGTCAACTAATCACAGACGAACTTATCGACCCAACACGGAGGAGAGAAAGACTCCGCGCATGGCCAGTCAACACGATGGACAGACTGTCAAACTGACTGTCAGACATTCATGGTCCATAAAAGCTTCATGAAACAAATCCAGACTGGAAAAAAAAAAAGTTGATAGACAGCAAAATATTTCACAAGTGTGAGGACACGTGGCAATTAGATGGACAGGTTGTATAAATGAAGACAGATTTAAACCGAGGGAAGAAAAACATGTAGCCTGTCAGTTTGAAGTGTCAACCAGTCCTAAATATTTTTTTTATTTTTTTCATTCAAGCCATGAACTAATCCAATGTGTTTGTCCTTCTTCTGGGTTTGCTCTGTTGTCATCATCGGCCTCACCTCACCATGCTTCAGAAGACATGCTTATTCCTACTCTTATTACCTGTAAGTAGAGATTTAACATCAGGAATAACTCCTTTGTCAGCCCATTATTTGTTCCTTATGACCAGCTTTTGATTTCTGCTAAAAAAAAAAAAAAAAAGTTTGTCTTGTTTTCTTGCATCCTGGTTGACTTGTGCCATATTTAACTACATCTGAGGGCCACACTGTTTCTTTTTAAAATATCCAAATCCCTAAAGACATCCCGACAAAAAAATCCAAATCTCACGTTTTTTTTTTCTTTGCTAAAGAACTTTGCTGCATGATATAAGTTCTGCAGGATTACCTGCCGAACACAAAGTTTGACGTTATGCTTGGTAAACAAAAATTTAGCAGCCTTGCAGGTACAATATGCATATATCATAACCATAAAGGAATGTAAACTCAGTTATAAGCCACACTGCTGTGTTGTAAAACCAGACGCATCAACACTTTTAACGGCTTGCAGAACCTTTTTATTAGATAACCTGTCAGTCACAGACATCATATAAACAAAGACAGGACCCACAATTGCAAAATTAATCAAATCAGTTTTATAGACTCCCAGAATCCATCGAGAGAACATCGACTTCAAGCTCAAACAATCCAACAAATAACTGTGTCAATTATATAAATGCAGATTCTCCATGGTGACCTAACTTTTAATAGCTTTGGTATGGAAGTTAAGCAAATCTTTAATAAGAAAATGTCCCTAATATATTTAAAAAGTCACAATCTCAGTCCTTTCACTACCATCCGGCTTCACATTCACTAGTTACCGGATAAAAACCCCTCAAGGGAAATTTAGCGGCAGTCTCGAGGAAAAGGACGGCGTTCCTTAATCGCCCCGCGCAGGTGTTTTCTTGGGATGTGACAATGAGACTGTACTTTATCAGACACCCTGTGGCAAAACACTCTCCATTGGCGAGTGCACACGTTATATTGGCTGTCTAGGAGTTCTCAGGACATGGGATTTGTGATTTAACTGCAGTAGTGGTTTAGTGCTGAAGGGGAAATTTCAGTCAGTCGGACTTCATCTGCATTGTTTGCACGGTCCTTCTCTTAAAGTGTCTCACCCCAAAAGGTCAATGTAATTCACTGTTATCTTCTCCACCAAGTGGCCATTTCCTGCTTATTAACCAATTCTAATGAGGTGCTATTATAGCTGCCTGTTCATACATGCACAAGCACGTACGTGCGCACACACGTTCCCCAAATGCGCATGCACACACCGGCAGCACAAGTCCGCACAAACGCATGCCCCGAGCTCACCTACAAATCCCTGCAAAGAATTTCTGAAAACCCCCTTCTCCTCTATCTGTCTTCAAAGCATCTGGAAATTTCCTCCAAATGTGCAGCCGAGTTGTAACTGAGCGGAACAGTCATCACATGCCAACGCTGCTTCCTAAAGCGGCTACCCGGAGGCTGTTTGACCCGACCAAAAAACTGCTCCTTTACACTGCTGCGCTCAATTTGATGCAGCAGACGCGATGGTTACATGCTACACTATACTATATTATATCATTTACATACTATACATTATACTGTACTTTATAATGCCAGAGAATACACATTAACTCATACTAAATCACGTATACTAGCACACCAGAATTATAACACATTACAACCAGTACAAAAACTAGCTAGCACCAGAGCTACAACACGTCAGAACCAGAGCTTTGACATATTGGAACCACGACTAGAACCTGCTAGTACCAGACATGCACTTTAAACTGTAACATTTGGATGTGAAGACCCTCACAGAGCCTGACAAATGTACCGGCACAGCTGCTTTTATTTACATTTCCACTGTCTCTAGGCAGATTTTCGGGTAATTTATGTTTAGGTTACAAATATGATGTAATATAATAACAAATATGTCATAAATTAATAAGAAAAGATTAAAGGCACAGATACAGTTGGAACTATGGAACTATATATATATATATATATATATATATATATATATACACACACACACCAACACACGCAGCTATAGCCCAAGGATGTTTACTGATAGATGAGAGAGGGATTTAAAGCCTTGCAAGACTCCTGCAGTCCTGCAGTGTGTGTGTGTGTGTCTTTGTACTCTCTCTCTCTCTCTCTCTCTCTCTCTCTCTCTCTCTCTCTCTCTCTCTCTCTCTCTCTCTCTCTCTCTCTCTCTCTCTCTCTCTCTCTCTCTCTCTCTCTCTCTCTCTCTCCCTCTCTCCCTCCCTCCCTCGCCGGGTTCTCCTTTAAATCCTGTGATACGCAGATGAAAGTTTGTTTGGGCTTCGCCTGCAGCCTCCTCAGGAGCAAACGCTGTCATCCTGAAGTGACTGGCTGCCTGTCTGACTGCAGCGCTGGCTGGGGATGGCTCCAGGATATCTGAGCCATCCAGCTGCCAGACGACTGGCCGGGGCCGCTCTCGCCTTGACACAGGAGCTCTGTCAATTTGTCGACAAATGAAACAAACGCTGCTTCGCTCGTTTGATTGGACGCCTTGAGGTTGGTACTGTTGACCTGCCAGCCGACCAAAATAAGTGCAGCTTTCTCTGCGTATATCACTTTACTATTAAAAATATTAAAATCGAAATTGTTGCATGTTTGGACAGCGATTGAATAATTAATGGAACAAATGTATTCTATGTTAGAAAGATCCTTGGCTGAGACTTTCACAGGTTGCATCATGAAATTTAGAAAATCGTTGAGAAGGAAAATGTTGTGTCAAACAGAATGTAGCCAAACAATTTTATAAATGCTGAAAAATATTTGAACTTATGTATTTAGTTCCAAAACCAAAAACACCAACACCTGCTTTACTTTTCTGTTTTGTTACATAATACTACTGGCATCGACACAACTCGCTCACTTCATACTAAAATACCGAGAGCTGGAACCGAATAACACAAACGTATTTTCAGCACTTACCAAGTCGTCCAACTTCCTCGTCTACTTTTCTTCAAGCGGCCTCCTTTTTTTTTTGCACAACTTTTCAACCCCAAAAAAACTCCAAGGTTTCCTTCCACCAGTAATCCTAAGAATTTATTCTTAAAGAAGCTCCAGCTCTGCCCTCTCTGTCTTTACTTTACGGCTCCCCCAGGGTGCTGAGGCCAGGGTCAGCTCACAGCATCTATATCCCACCACATCTCATGGTTCTTTACTTCTTCATCGCGGTGGATGAGGCCAGACTGAACGCTACAAGGCAAAGGTGATATTACAAGAAAGTAGACGTCCCTGCAACAACATACGTACATGCATTTACATCTACCTAACATCACGCTCTTTTGATGATAGTTTGTTCTTTGAATGTAAACATTCATGAACTACAATTTTGGAAATTTATTTCCACTTTAAATAGACCCTCCAGGAATTCGCAATGTTGCGATTTGCAACTTCAGTGAACCTCTTGGAATTCAGGGCGGTGTTGCAATTTTAACCAATCACCGCGTTTTTTCCGCAACTTTGACCAATCATTGGCTTGAGCTGACGTCACTGACATTGCCAAACTCCCCCCGCTTCACTTCCGTAAACGAAACTGTGATAGGGAAGAGCCCAGCACTGAATCCCCGTCTGACGGGCACATTTCCTCTGTGGCGGTGCACCGCGACCGGCTCTGGGTCGACTTGGAAAGGCTCAGGGGTGACGATGCGCCCTTCCGCCCGGACCTCGCCGCTTCCCGGGGCCGTGGTCGCTGCGGCCCCCTCGCCCCCGTGCGACTGTCGAATTCCAACTTATTGCAACCTTTCCTTCGTCCCGCAACAAAAATGTAAAAAAAAAAAAGCACCGCAACTTTCACTGCAAATTTTTTGAATTTTAGGCCCCATCTATCTCAAAAAAAGGCCCGTGAAATTCTGGTGGGACTGTTTAATGTCTGCCGTGTCGAAATGTCTAAAAATCCATTTTAAACTGATTAAACAGCTTTCAGACGACAATAGTGACACATTTATTTAACCGATATTTAAAGCAACGTTGGTACTTTTGACAAAGAGTTAACCTCATGGAAAACTTCTTCGACAGCACAAAAATTCACAAAGCTGCGTCCTCTACATTTCCGAAACACTGAACGATGAACTTCAGTAATGAATTTCTCGAAATGGATATGCAGCATTTGGGAAATGAACCCTTCAAGTCTTCATGACACCTAATATATCAAATGAGTAACAATTAAAAAGCAGAGTTTTTTTCTTGCTCAAGAGTTCACCAAAAGTGCCGCTGCTTGGTTTCACTCCGTCCGTCTCGTCTCGTGTCTCCTCTCAGGGGAATCTCTCGTCTCCCCCTCCTCCTCCTCCTTTAAAAAAAACAACGTATCCACCACGCATCGCTCATTATCGACACATCAAACGGCCTGCAATTAACGTCGCCGGGGGGGCACAAAATAGTCCATGATTCCCGGCGCGGCAGGCGCCCATTGAGGTAACCTTAGTGCTTAATGAACTGCGCTGTGACATTCATTAAAGAAGGATTATGTCGCGCTCATTGCCACTTACAATATGCAAGGAATTTGTCATCTTAAACGAGTCCATTAAGGGGATGGATGTGTGATAGGTGGAGGTGTGGAGAAGGAGGGGGGAGGAGACGCGTTACCTCTCTGCATTGTCCTCTCCTTTTGTCACCTCCTCCATCCTTCGTCTCCTGCTCCCTCCCTCGGCCCTCCGTTCTCTCACCGCTTCCCTTCTGACGCTCCTTGTTCTTCGTGCTCTCGTCATCTCTTCATCTTTCCCATTTGGCGTTCCTTTCTTCGCTCGCCTCCTTTCCCTGCCCACTTTCTGTCAGAGTGCAGTCAGATAGCCAGGAATAGGGCCGCTCTTAAGCTCCAATCACATGCGGCATGGTTTTGAGGCTCTGTCGCCTGTAAATTGGTGTGGAGTAGAAGAAGGTTGAATCTGGGGTTGATGGAAGGAAGTGATTATGTGAGAACCTCTTCCTGCCTTTCCCTCTTGCACTTTGCTGTCTCTCTCCGACACCCTCGTCTCGCTCTCTCTCCTGTTCTTCCACATTTCCTTGTTTAGGCTTCCACCGTTCCGTTTGTTTCCCAACTTGTCCTCTTCACCCTCTGCTCTGCCTCTGGCTTCATAATCAGATTTCTTTTCATTCCTCTGTTTCTTTCTTGCTTAAGTACTCGAGAGCTCATCGTCTGATCCCAGACACACTGACACACACACACACAGATATGCAGCCATACTGCTTTCATTTCATACCTCCGCGTATTTCTTTCAGTCACACACAGAAACGCACATTATTGCCAGCGGAATGATAGAGATCAAAACAGTTGTGGCCGTCCGACCTCTCGCTTATTGCTTTCTGACCTGCAGAGGGCTCAACAAATGTATGGCGCACACACACACACACACACACACACACACACACACACACACACACACACACACACACACACACACACACACACACACACACACACACACTCGTGCACAAACACATTCACATGCATCGACACAGAGAGATCGTAGATGAAAACGCGCACAGTAGGTTCAGAATATTACACGCCCTCATATTACATTAATGATTAAGGACAAGCTCAACATGCACACACACACACGCCTTGACACAAAGATGGCCAGCAGCCCAGTCCCAGTGACGTGCAGCGGAGGGGGATTCATGCTTAAGTTTGATGCAGGAGACGGAGAGTTCAAGTCCCGTCTCCCTCTAACCGTCTTTGTTTTTACATTTGATCTGAGATTGACCTCATAGCGCAAGCTGTTACTATCTATCGATGTTTTAGGCCTCATTAGTTTTGTTTTTTACTTCAGAAAATGTCAGGGACTTTATCAATATTTATGGCTTAAAGCATTCTCTGAGCTGTCAGCGCCGCAATACGATCTCGTGTTTGCAGTAAAGCGTCAGATCGGCGCGCTCTGACGGCTGAAGACAGAACTTTTTGGGGCATAAAATCTGATTTTGAAAAACTTCTTTTTGGTATTAATTGCTACAATTGATCAGTGCAGTTGCAAATCATGAACGTGTGCGTGTCTGTGTGTGTGTGTTTAACGTTCTAAAGTACAGAAAAGTACTTTTAAGACTCATGAATCCAGAAGCTTTATTCATCAGTGACTTTAATTCTTTTAGCTTATGTTTAACCATCTGCCTTTCTGCAATAGATGTCACTTTAAGGAATGTTCTGCAACTTCTTCTTCTTCCCATTACCCTCTATCGCAGTGCAGCGTAGTTTAACCTTTAAGTAGTTAATTAAAGACGTTTAGACCAGGGGAACTTGATAAGTCATTGTAGCGAAGAGATGAGTAATGCTGTAAGTGTATGTGCTGATCCTTTCAGGATGACTGTGCAGGATTTTTTTTTCAGACACACACAAACAGGCGTATAGGCGGCTTCGTGATGGGTCACTGAGAAACACCCACTCACCGGCCAGCGTGCACCAACAGACACGTGTACAAGCACACGCAGGCGAAAACAGCGAACGTCCAGCACATGCCGTACTTACAAGGTCCTGGAGGAGATGAGGCGTTTGCTCACGCGCACACACACACACACACACACACACACACACGCCTGCATTATAGCCAATGCTTGTACGCACACACACGTACAGCCCACTGTGTGCCATTCGTGACTGGATGTCAGACGCTTAAGCGAGTAGGAGAATGTGTCGGTGGATTCTGGAGGAGTTTTTTTTCTGCTGACTTTATAGAAAGAAAAAGCGTGCAATGATCTTCATATGGCTCAACTGGAGATAAATGTTAAAGCGACGAGCTGCCGATACACATATTAGCGATGGTGTCTGTTGTTAATTAGCAAAGCACAGCAGGCACCGACGAGAACAAACGCCGCTCGTGTGAGCTGTGAGAAACTTGGTTAATGGGTCGCTCTGTGCTGACAGCTTGTGGGCAGTGCAGGATCCTCAGATGTGGTGTTTTGTTAGCACGCATTTCTGAAAAAGGCAAATCATCTCTCTGATAAATGAACATGGTGTGAGTGTTCACAGAAAAATGAACTTGTATTCAGCCCAAACCATGAATAAAACTCTCTGTTCGTGTCTGTCCCAGGGGCACAATTTCCGTTCCGGTCCATTAAACAAAAGCTTTAATTACATAAGGAGGCTCTGAATCAGCACGATCAAGTGGATAGTTTCATTTTGAATGTTGACTGAGTTGTCCCCTGGAATGCTAAGTACATGGGGATGGATCTACTTTCTCTGTGTTGTAATGTCAGATCATGGTGGGGTCAAACAGGCTTACTGCTGGCGGGTCACACACATGACAATCCTTTCTACATGCGTTAATCTCTGACCATGTGGAGAGCTGAGCATTTGGTCCAACCCTCTTTTCACTGAATCGAATAGGACAGTGAAGTTAAGACAGTCACAGTTCGGTCCATATGTGCATGACAGCAATGCATTACTGCATATCACTTTACATGAATAAACTCGATAGCTGTTCAGCAGCCACGGATGACAGTCCAGAAGTGAACAGGAACAACAATCCATTAGACGGTAACTCCGACCCCTTTGTGCAGACATTTATGGCTAAAACGCGCCGCAAACCGCAGGTCAATGTCATCGTTGACCCTCAACTGAAATTCAAGAAAACGCGCATAGTTCACAGTTTTGCCTTTTAGAGCTTAACTGACCTGTACTGCTGATGGCAGCTTTCTTTTCTCTGTATTGCATTACAGCGATGCGGCCAACCAATCAAGAACCGTGCTGTAACAGAATATGTGCTGTTGAAATTCAAAATGACTTGAGGTGACTAGAAGTGCATTTCAGCCACAAATATCTTCACTTATCTGTTAATAGTATCATGGTACTTTGCTGTCGATGGTCAGGTAGACACACGAGTTCAAGAGAGTGATTCACTGTAGGTTTATCACTCAGTGACTGGTCAAGTCACAAACAAATCCATTGGGAATTTAACACTTTGCATCCATTAGGGTATTACTACACAAAGACACACTACACAACCTACTTTGCAACCCAATCTTCTTCTTGCAACCCACAGATCAACGCAAATTAGTGGATTTTAATGATTAAAAACACAATAGATGAAGCACTACTTGAATCCAAGTCTTTCACCCAGTGGTAGGAAATGCCAAATGACACTGAAGCAGTTTGCATGGAAATGTTTTGGGTATTCCATTATACCCCGAAGATTTTAAACGGTGTTAAGATTTTATTCAATTGATACTGTCATAATAAGCTGTCAAAGGGGAAACTTACTTTTAAATTTACCCTATGTTATCGTCAGACAATCTGATCTCCCAAATGTATGCAGTGCATATGCCAGTCCTCTCTGGCTCATGCAAATCATGCAGGTTTGGCTGAACATGTTTCTACTTCCTAAATAAAATGGTCCAAACTAACAATGCTCAACTTTTAAAGTCCAAAATTTTCTTGTTTATCACCAGGGTGTTCCTCTCTAATGGCTGACAAAGTGTAAATACCAGTGGTGACGTTCCATTTATCTAACCTATCCTGTGATTAATAACATATCCACTGCGTCCTTTATTCACATCCTGCAAAGGCTTTTTCATTAGTCCACTTCTTGTGATAGATTTCCCCGTAGTTAATAAGAGTGTGAAGACAAATACTTCGTAAATTCAACAAGATCATGTGATATTTCCTGAGTTAACAAGTTCATGAACATTGCCTACGTTCTCCATTAAAGAGAAGATCTATACTGAAGGAGGCTAGTTTTTCTCCCTCTAACTTGTTGAAAATAAGGCTTCATTTCCGAGCTGTCTCTAAGAGAAGCCTTAAAAATTATTAACCTGGTTCAACATGCCTACTCTGAATAGTCTAGGTAATGTTCTTGCTTGGTCTCTTTGTATAGACACGAAGCAGAACAGGGCATGTTTAGGTTGCACTGTAGCATTTCACATATTTCCATTCTGTTGAAGTGTTCTTTTTCTTTTTATTATGCAGTAAACAACAGAATCACACTCAAATTCAAATGAGGCACACTAATTATCACTTCCAGCATGCTCGGGTTCAAAGAACGTTTCTGACTTCTGGAGGTTGTTTTTAGGAGATACAAACGGGACGAGACAGTAAAAATCTGCGATATTGTGGTACTTCTGCAAGCTCTGCTGAAGCGACTAGTTGATGTCAAATTGGAATGGCTTGCTGTCATTTCTGCCATCTGGTGCCTCGGTGGACTTGAAATTGAAGGTTCAGGTAGAACTCAAAATAGCCAATGCAAAATGGCCAACAGATGGGAGTTGAGACATGAGAACAGTGAATGGATGGAAAAAAAAAAATCCTAAGGATACAACCACACTCAAGGGACATCTCATCAGCAGTCACACAATTACATTTACCATTATATATAGGCGCGGTAGAAGCCCCCATGTTACCAAAGTACTGAATGTCAACCTGTCCCTACAGAGTCATATCGCCTGACCTTTATGCTATGGTGCTATGGAGAGAAAAATATATAATAAATAATCATTCCTAACTCTTAAAGCCGTACAACAATTCGGGTGTCTCACCATTAGTTACTCAGAATGTGAGTCACCTTGCAAATAAAGCATCTTTTTTTCTTTCGAAGGCAAACATATGGTAATGTTACTGCGGTAGTGTGGTTTTACTGAAGAAGTGACAGTTATGTTTGCCGTTTAATGTCAGATTACTTGTTTTTAGTGGTGTCGGTCGAGTGTTGTAATGTCTGAATTTGATACCACAAGACAGAAGGGCTGTCTGAAGAGGTTGAGATGTTTAGACGGGGAGGTAAAACTATTCAGTTATCTGAAAAACATATTTTGATTTCCATATTTCCATTGTATCTTCTTCTAAACTTCTCGTGAAACCAAACATTAAAAAATGTGCACTACATTTGGATGTGGATTTGGATAGCTTGTTAGTTAACTGACTGATGATAGATTAAAAAAAAAATACTCTTCATCTTTACTTCACTATATTCAAAAGTAAGTTTTATCTCGATAATTCCATTTGGTCATAGCAACGATAAATGGGTGTGACGACTAAGCAAAAAAAATGTTTTGGATACTGCAATGCATAAAACACTGTACTCATCCTCATGTGTCACTGCATGTCATGAGGAAATATAATTCTCTGCTGATCTCATCTTAAATCATCTCCCTGACAGTATTGGTTTTTTGTTTTGCTGTATTGTTAATGTATGATGTGTGCTGAACGCGGGTTTACACCTTTGTATGTGTGTCTGTGTGTGTGAATATCCCTGTTTTGTGTGTCCATTCGTGCTTCTGTATGTGCCTTTACGTGTATGCTTGCTTGTACGTGCGTGTTCGTAACACTATAGGAAGTTGGCAAAGAAGCAGAAGGAGACTGCCAGCAGCTCCACCCAGCAGAGGGAGATGGGTCCGGTCACCACGGCTGATAAGAGCACCACTAAAGTCAGTACCCTGCACAAAGACGACCCCTTCTCCACCTCCAACCAGGACCTCAACGGATTCAGTAAGTAAAAAGCCTCTGTGGTTCTGGCCTGAATGTGCATCCTAAATCTTGCAGCTGGCACCATCATGAAGGTCCATTAGAGAATATACTGCCCCGGTCTAATCTCTCTCTCTCTCTCTCTCTCTCTCTCTCTCTCTCTCTCTCTCTCTCTCTCTCTCTCTCTCTCTCTCTCTATATATATATATATATATATATATATATATATATATATATATATATATATATATATATATATATATATATATATAACCAAGATAGAAAACTGCAAATAAAATATAGTTGTGTTGTTGAATCACTCAGGAACAATTTAGCTAAAAGAGTTGGTCTTGTGTAATGAGTTTAGCTGTGAGTTAACTTTTGCTTCACATAGTGAAGTTTCTTTTGCCCTTGTCTCTACTTGAAAAGACACATATACAGTGTCTCTGTGCCCATTAATCATTTTGTCAGATTCATTTACTCAAATAGTGGACATCTCATTTTATAATGAAACTCTCCATATGTTCCTCTTTCACCAATATCAGCAGAGTGTTGTACTGCTTCACTAGCCTCCATCTTACTTAGTGCAGTTGTAATCATTTTCAGCTTACAGACGTGCACGCATGCATATTGCGTTCGGTATGCATCTGCGTGTATTTCCAACTGGAATCTTATGAAAGTCAACCCGGCTGCTTGGCCGCGCGAGCGCGCGTTCCCATGCTCTTTCTGCGAAATGTGTGTGCGTATGTGTCCAGGGCAATTAGATGGGGCCTCTCAGCAGGGCATTTTTCTCTTGAAAATGTCAGGCTGGCCTTTTGGGAGTGCTTGGTCACAGAAAGCCAGGGGTGCTGGAGAGGGACTAAGTAGCAAGTTAATGCCGGCCGTAATTGCCTGCACTCTTCTTCAAACTGCCCATGCTGCAGTTCTGACCTACGATAATGTTTTTGCATTGAAATCACTTAGAGCAGACCACTTTTATCCAGACCTTGGATATATGATAAAGCTGTGATGTGAAAATTGTCTCTTCTATCAAGCAGACTATTGGGCAATTGTAATAAAGAAAATTAGCTTATTTTCCCAAGAGCTTGGGGGAAAAATACATAGAACATTTGTTTTCTTCCATCTAGTCCATGAATAAAGACGTTAGTGTTTGTAGCATTTAAAAGTTACTGTCTTCATCCCGGATACTTTATACATTCTGGGTTGTTATTTACTTCAAGGTAAAGTTAACTGGACCTTGCTTGGGGCCAAACATAGAGTTTTGGTATTCAGATTGGATTTTTTGGAAATTGGACAAATTTGGAGGAAAAGTGACTTTTCACATCTGTGTGTCTTGGTCCATGTGACGTATTCGGTAAATCGGCGGCGTTCTGCTGCATCAGTCTTTGCAGATTGTTTGGACAGAAACACAAACTGACTCAGTTGTTTTTGCGGTGTCACTTTCTAAACTTTTGCATTAGCTTGTTGTTTAAATCTAGGGTGGTAATCAATTTGAGAAGCATTTCTTGAAATCTGTCTTCTCTTGTTTTCTACAAGAGCAATCAATAAATCAAATGCCGGTGAAAAGGGAAAGAAAATAAAAGCCACGAAATCTGTGACTGTCGCAGGCCCGTAATAAACCAATCCAGTCATCCCATTTGGCCCAAAGAGTGGTCGAAAACAATGTTTCTTAGAAATTGTATTTGTATGTTAGAGCTTCTTAAAATCCTGCACAAATCTCTTGCCAGTTTCTCCAATGTTACCTACATAGCTTAAAGATTCATGGACATTAGTTGTCAGATTTATCAAACTTGGTGCCATGCCTTGGTGTCTCTCTCTCTAACTGTCTCTCTTTTACAGTCGGTGTCTATTTTATCACAAGCACATTTGAAAAAGAAATAAAGCACACACACACACACACACACACACACACACACACACACACACACAGTCACCGATCCAAGCTCAACCCTAATGAGACAGAGAAAAAACGCTGACACAAGGTAGGGGACCCAATAATATTTCCACGGATGGACCCTCGCAGAGCAAATAACCTTTTTGTGTTATTGCATTCTCACCCAGTCACCAGTTATCTTCACAGGACATTGCTGTCAAAGCAGATTTCTTTTGGTATGCAGGTACACTCCTCACTGTATTAAAGTTGGGGCTTCTTTTTTTTTTGTGTTGCATTAGCATACAGTGCCGGTATGCATGAGACGAGAGGGATTTTATCACAGAAGAGGAGAAAATATGTTGTGTTTGGAGGTATTAGGGAGAGGGAAGCAGAGGGGAGAGATGACGGGGGGGAGAAAGAGAGGACAACAGAAAGGAGGAGAAGATAAAATTTAAATTATCCGCTGTAGGGAAATTGGGCTATTGTACCAGAAAACAGTAGCAAATAGAATATGAATAAGAATTAGGCAAGAGGGCTCCGACATGGATCATTTTCATATCACGAAATTATCACATCACATTCATTTTTAAGACATTAGTGAAATTACACACTAAACACTAGTCAGCCATTATACTGCCATTTATTTAGTTTCTATTCTATTTGAAGGGAAACCTCCCAGGTGGTTTTATGTTAAGAAACAGGAAACAAGTGCAACGTTCTTTCAGAGCAAACTGAGTTAAAGTATTTGAGGTTACTGGTGAGAAAATTGATTCCAGTTCTTAAAGTAAAAATCTTTAATCCGAAACACTGAATGTACCAGAAATGGATCATTTTCAGGAGCCGCGTTTTCAAGTGTGACACATATACAAGTAGACACCTTTGTTATTTAAATACAAGTGCACCTAATGCAAATGCTTGTAGGTTATTCCAGTTCAGAGGCTGTTGTTCGATGGTGGCTGAAGTAGTTTATTAAAAACTAAAACATGTCAAAAAGAATAACCCGACAACTCTCGTACTAACAGGAAGGCATGACGGGCCATTAGGGAGATGAAAGTTTTGCCCACCATCGTAAGCACTCATTCATGTTGCTCTCTTACACGCCTGTTACATATCTCCGCCGTCTTCCCATCGCTTTAATGTGACAGCGTGAACGATGGCTAATTTCAGCGTCACCTCAGTCACCATTATTACCAGGAGAAGACAAGTAAGTGCCTACTTCTACAGATCACTTAGTGGCGTAGTCACACTTGGGAGTGATGTACTGCTCAGAGAAGGTTCTCAGCATCGGCTGTCAGCTGTCTGAGACCTTCTCCCATAACGCTAAATGTTTTGAAATCTCCCTGGATTACCCATCGCTTGGGTTTTTCACTTTGATTTTTGAGTGATTCAGGCAACACGGTTGGCCGAAAGACACATTAATTAACAGACTACCCTACAGATGGGATGCAATGTAAAATGGCAGCAGAATCAGCAGTGTAATTACTCCTAAAGAAAATCCAATGGATGCTCTGCCATGGAAGAAGCGGAAGGAATGTAGAGCTGAGGCAAGACAAGAAGCAACTGGATGTGTAGGACACAAAGAAGCTGGAAAGGCAGGGGGAGAAGAGGGGAGGCATATCATGTCATCTGCTCAGTGAGTAACTATGAAGAGAGGAGGAGGAGGAGGAGAGGTTTCTTTAGCGGGAGAGCTTCAACTAATGGCCACCAGCTTGGACCATCAGGCTCATGCAAAACATGCAAAAACACTGCATATGCTGACATGCTTGAGTACTAATTGGCTGCCGAAAGCCTATAGATAAATGACAATTAGTTAAAGGTGAGCACACACCTACACACACCAACTAGCTGCAGGTCCTATAGATAAATGTGTGTAGGCTAGCTGTGATACCTAGTGTGGATTATTGAACAGGATGAGCTACCATATAATATGTCACAGTCAGTCTCCCAGCAATCCCCCAAGGTTTTATCTTATTGTGTGTGTGTGTGTGTGTGTGTGTGTGTGTGTGTGTGTGTGGGGATGTGTCTATCCTACATATCATTTATTAATAGCTGCTAGCAGCCTGTGTGTGTGTGTATGTGGGAGATAGAGTGTATCTGCGTGGACGTGGTCACCATCAGTCACTGTCTAAGAAAGCAAGACCGGATGGTGAATCACATTTATAAGCAGTGATATATCAGCTCACCTCTACTGTAACTGTTTCCTATTTTGTTCTGTTGACTTTATTCCCAAAGTCGCCCTTTTTTTTTTTTCAAACTGGCAAGAACTATTTGATCAACCCGAAGAACCAAACAACAACAAAAAGGGACAATGACGCCCATCACACTGACACCGGACTCAAACATGTGTCAGATGACCACAGCTGTCATGGGAATGTATTCCATCTTTTTACCACTAGAATTCTCCTGAGAACCACAGAGGGTTGTCATTTTTACCTCTTCTACCTCTAATTTCTTAAATATTTACATCATCTCATTATAGGTAAAGGTAAAAGGTCAAACATTTTTACATGCATCCCATGATATCAGTCTGAAATGACAACGTCCCATCCACATGAGATCATGGAGTGACGTGTCAGACTCTACCACCATCATCATTAATCAGACCCTCCAGGAATTCGCGATGTTGCGATTTGCAACTTCAGTGAATCCCCGTGAATTCAGGGCGGGGTTGCAATTTTAACCAATCACCACGATTTTTCCGCAACTTCCGCGCAGTCTGCCCAGGGGATTGAACTCTGCGGGTCAGGGACCTCTCCCTAGCGCTGGCTGGCACCCGCCGGGCGCATTACCTCCGCAGCGATGCGCCAGCGCCCGCCCGCCAGGACCTCGCCACTTCCCGGGGCCGTAGACTTAGTGCTCACTGCGACCGCTCCGCGACTGTCGAATCGCAACTTATCGCAACTTTCACTTCCTCCCACAACACAATCGCAACAAAAATGTAAAAAAGCACAGCAACTTTGACCGCAACTTGTTTTTTTTTTCTCTTGCAACATCGAAAAACTATTCCAAAAAAGGCCCGCGAAATCCTGGTGGCACTGATTAAGTCTTGGAAAATTGTAACCAATGAGCACTGAACCTGTTTTTGGAAGGCAACTTTTTTTCCAAGAAATAAGTCATCGACACTTTTCAGGAACACACAAACCAAAGTCGTGTTAGGTTCTCTATACTAGTCGAGTTATTGGGACACATTCACATAACTCTGCCTTGAATGAACTGAAATATATTTGATCCATATTGTTGATCCGTTCAGCGTAATGATCGAGCACTACAGGTCAGCTGGAAAACGTATGATAGTATTTTATGTTCTCCACTTTCTTATCATGCTCTGTTCTTCTCCATCGGTTCATTCAATTTTCTTTGAACCGTCATTCTTCATACGAGCGACAGATTCACGGACTCGTGTGTATTGAGCAACGTTGAGTGTTTGTCATATTCGAGTGCACGCTCATTGAGACGGAGCTTCAAAATTCAATATCGGTAACAATGATGGTGCCATTAGTGTTATCGGATTGTTCCTTGTGCTGTTGAATATGGAGTATTGATTTCCGTTTGCGAATGTTTTCATTGTTAATTGTGTCCTGCGATGATTGATTGTCGTTTCTTTGGATGAGCTCACTGACCTCCTCCTCTTCTTCTTCTCCTCTTCCTCTTGTCCTTCACCTGATTTGTTCCCATCTCGCTTGTCCACTTCATTTATTGTCTTTTTTGCTCATATTCCCCGGTTCCTTTCTCGTCTTCTGCATGTTTTCCTGTCTATTCTTTCTCTGTCTCAAATCTTACTTCCCTACGCTGTCCCACACATCCTTTTCTCCCTTCCTCACCTCCTTTCCCCTCCTTATTTTCACATCACCTTCCCTTTTTCCACGCTTCCTCCGTCCACGTATTCACCTTCCTGTCACCTATCCTCCCTCCTGTCTTCTCCTCAGCCTCCCCCTCTCCCTGCTCCTTCTCTGTGCAGGGAAGCAAGACACTGCAGAGCAAGTCCCTGCTGAATTCCTACTACTCGGGTACGGACTTGTACACACACACACAAACACACTTTCACACTACACACACACATATAATCTTTATCTATCGCTATAAATGACACGGTGCAGAAAACACACCACAGCTCCTTAATGCTTTTACCAATACTCTGTTGTTTGTATCTTTATTTGTAATTTTCACTTCGACAGACTACACACAGTGACTTTAAGGTCAATATCACAAAGGTTTCTGTTCATGGGAATAACAAGCCTTTCTCACTCCTGACTCGTCAGATTCAGCGGCCCTAGACTCTGAACTAGGCTGCTGGAGGTCGGCCTCCAGCATTAAATGTAATATTTTGACTTCTGTTCCTGTCTCTTGTGTGAAACCAAATGTCAGCTCCGGCTTCTTTTTCACTTAAGTTATGTAACCTGAACCACAATCTTTTCTTAAAGCGTGAAATATTTCTTTTAAGATATCCTTATCCTTGGAAAGTCTAAGCAGACGTAGCATTTTATAATTGTTGTTGAATTGACCGCAGAGCATCCTAATTTAAAGCATTAAGCCACTGACCAAGCTGCGGTTTTGGACGAGTTGGCATAAGAATCAACGAAATAAGGCCAATATTCTGACTGTAACCGTATTGATCGCTGTTATTAATTAAGCTTTTCCTGTGTGTGATGTTGCATGAGCAGTGTCCAAGGAGCCGGTTCCAGCCACAACCTCTATAGGTGAGTAAAAAGCATTTTTTCTAAACCTTTTATTTTCTTGTTCATATCTCTCAGTTTTTATCTGACAAAGCGTAACAGCTGCGGTTCATAACAGTCTGTGTCTGTGTTGATGTGTTAACAAAAGGGCAGTTTAACACACGTTCAGGTGAGTGCAATGTTCGCAACACGGAACGGTGATGCTTTATGTGCACACACAAACACATTCCTACGCTACCAACAGAGGACTGTCAGTGGATACTGACCAAGTGTGGACCTCTTTCTGATTCTTTTGAAAAAGAAATAAATAGATAAATTTTTTTTAAAAAACAACAAAAACAGAATAGAAAATTTACTTTTCAGGTCTTTTTCCATAATATTACTGCTTTTCAGATTTATTTTAAAATAAATTGCCCAGTGGGGACTTCTGGAATCATCTGTATCCAATCTTTCACTTTGTTAGTGTGTGTTTACCGCAAACACTTTCTTTGTTTCTTTCAAAAATGGACAATTCACCTTTAATTATTTTTCAAAATTCAAACATGTCTCTGCTTTAAAAAACATTTCAGAATCCACTGCATTTACTATTATCAAGGAGTGCAGTGTTGAAACTTTATCTAGACTTAAAGGGGACGTCCGAAACGCCCCCTGTTGGTGAATGTGTAACGACGTTAAAGTCCACTGTTGGATAGGAGCGCCAGTGCACACACACAGAGTTTACACATGGGCAAAATGAAATGTCAAAACCATTTTCCAGTACCTTCTTTCTGTCTTTTTCCTCTTCATTTTTCCCCTCTTTCCCCTTCTGTTGGCCAGATTGACCAGTTCTTTGCCAAGGAGATTGGCTCCAGTCCCTGCCAAAGTGTGTGTGTGTGTGTGTGTGTGGCCAGTCTTTGCACGACTAGACTATTTCAGACAGTCACATGCACGTGCACACACACACACACATACACACAGGCATAAGTGCTGTAGTGACATTTGTCTGCTGGTCTCCCTTTACGGGAGAGTTTCTGTTTTATGTGATAATACTTATCAGCCAGCTGCCACCTCGTTGTCTTCCTGCCACACCTCTTCCCATCCATCCTCCCCCTTTTCACTCCTTTATTCTTACCTCCTGCGCTCTGCCCATTACTCTCCCTGTCTAACGTCACAGCATCCCCTCTATCTTTCCCTCTGAATCTCTCACTTCCTTTATTTTTGTTTAGCACTTATTTCAATTCCTTTTTCTTATCATCTACAATTTTTGTTATTTTAATGCAGCTGTGCCTGAATGTCCATTTCCTGACACTTGTTTTCTTCTTCGCCTCCTCTTTTTCTTCTTGTTTTTTTCATTTCTACTTCTTCTGTGCTTTGCATGTAATTTTCAAAGTGTCCACTTTGATAGGACAGCCTTAAAATGAAGACATTTGAAAATAACACTGCACTTTTCTCTTTCAATCCTTCTCAATTAATTTGTATTATTATTATTTTTCTCTCTTTCAATTCTCAATTCTTACCCTTTAAAGTTTAATTTCCCCAGCTGCCCATCCTTGTTTTCTAACATTTTTCAACGTGTCCTCGCTTCAATATCATTTGCATACTTGACTGTTCACTCCTCATTTTCTTTCATTTTGTCATTTTCTGTCCTCTCCTCTCTACCCTGATAGGAGACATGTGCATCATCTCTCTGCTGTTAATCAGCTGAAACAGTCAGTCATACAGCCTGCAGAGCCCATGAGTTTACTGCCCAGGAAACACAAATCAGACAGGCAGACGTTCAGAAAAAGACTGACAGACACCCACTGCATCTTATCTACTCTTGAAAACCTGACTGACCAAACAAAGAGGAGAAAATATATGTATATACTGTATGTATGTATATATATCTGCATTTTCAGTGTGTGTCAGCCTCGCATATTTAAGCTGGTTTACTGTAATCTACATAACTGGCTGCGCAGGTTTCTGTGCCGTTTGCTGATGCACATCAAGGCATGATGAAGCAGAATGCAAAAGAACGCTCGAGTGATTTTAGCAGTGGCACAAATTTGCTGTCATACATCTTCACAGAGTGACGTTGGTGTTTCGTGGAACCATCTGTTCCCTGCACAATTAGAAAGACGAGAGATGTAAAACAAAACTTTCATCATTACTCTGAAGAAAAATCTCGTCCTCGTAACAAATGTAGAACATATCGAAAAAATAGACCATAAACATTAACCTGGCATGATCAAACTTCAACATACAGCAGCAAAACTGTAAGAAATGAAGAATTAATTTTTCATCTATTGTTTTATCCATCCATCAGAGTTCCCACTGCTTTTTCATGAACAAATTCAAGCACCTTCAAGCACCAGTTTTTCCATTTTTCCAGCACCTTTAAATAGGTAGCCTAGTTGTGTTTCTCATGATGGTCATGGGAAGCGCAGCGGTGCCACTGTATGGCATAATAATATGGGTCTAATTAGCATTATTTCATATGGTGGTAGATTGACTGTTTTGATTTTTAACTAATTGTGAAATTTCAAGCATTTTCAAGCACTTCACAAAAAATGTAAGCATTTTCACAATCTTGAAAACACTGAATTGAAATTCAAGCATTTTCAAGGAATTCAAGCACCCGTGGGAACCCTGATCCATCCATTTCTGCCTCCATACACTCAGTCACATCTTTTTCAATCTTTCCGTTCACTCATACATTCCTCTTTCCTTCTCTTCCTGTTTTTATTAGTGACCTTATAGTTTTGGCGTAACACACAAAGATGCGCGAGCAACACCCATCCACAGCCTCATAGACTGGCATGTTAAAAAGGCGGGAACATTTCTGAAGGAAAGCAGAAGTAACGTTTCTTTGAATCGCTCTAAATGTCACATTTCTTCACTTTATCAACACAAAATAACTATGTAGACGTTCAGGAAGGGCTCAGGATGCTCCCAGTGATTTCGGTTCAATGATTGGAAATACGGTTTGGCTAAAAATCCTTCCTGTTCGAGGGGCACAGCACGCTCGGCACTCTCAAAATTTCTGTGGGAATTTTCTAGTTTAATTTTATTCTGTCCTTTATCCATCCATTATCTTAATCTATTGTCCCACCATCCATGCTCCTATCTCTTCAACTCATTCAACTATCCCTGTGACTTTTTTTCATCTTTTATCCATTATACACATTTGTCCACTCCACCCAGTCATCTGTCTATCTCCATCCACTCATCCATAATCCTAGTATTTCCCATTTGTTCATTTCCTCATAATCCATACATCCACTCCTCTATCCCTCCATCGCTGTCCACATCCATCTCTTCTTTTCTAGTGTAATTGATTCAGTTAACGCTCCTTCTATTCATCCATCCACCCAGTTGTACATATCCCGACCCCCCCCCCCCTGCAGCCCTCATTTCATTTGCTCATCCCTCCCACCCCTCATCCATCCATCCATACATTATATAGCAGCGGTGCTGTGCGCTATTGGCACATCATGCTGAGCATCGCAATTATTTTATCGATCGAAGCAGTAAATTAGTGGACGGAGGACCTGCAAATTGTCCACCAAACATGTTTCCATCATCATCATCTTCATCATAATCATCATCCAAGGCTGGAAAAAGAGCGGTAGAGGAATGGAATACCAATGTACAGTAAAGTGAGGATGAGACAGGGGTGAAGTGAAACTAATTGGAAAGGGTTGGAAGAGAGTGCAAGCTAAGGGAAGAGGAAATTAAGAAGTTAGAGAGGAAATTCTATTTCATTCGATTCTATTTTGCAACAGTTTTCTTCGTTGGATGTGAGCAGATTTCATTAAACATATTGCTTTAATTATTTTCCTTCTAGCATTACAATACCCCAGCTAGTTTTATAATCAAAAAAAAACAGACAACATTAAGTTGGTTTCCTCAAAAATCAAACAAAACAGCTTCTATTTTGCCTCAAGACAGGAAAACAAATGAAAGTCCCAGCTGATAAATCTTGACAAAGATAGATACAGGTAGAAACCAAACAAAACAAACAAAAAACCTACAACTTGGAATATTGTCAAAATATTTTTAATCTGATCTCAGAAGCTTCATTTGTTGCTACATTTTACCACCATAATACTTCCATTGAGTCCATTATTTTGTCTATTTTATGCAAGGTGGCCTCCTGGGCTGACTTTTTAAAGTAAGAATCCAACATTTAGACACGTCCCGATACCTTTCAGGTGTTTGAAAAAGAATAATGTTACCAGGAGTCTGAATGGTGCCAGTGAGGATCGTTTTTTTTCTTTTAATAGCTTGAAGAAAGAGGTGCAGAGACAGCGAGAAGGAAGTTATTAAGATGACAGTGAAAGAGACATACAGATTGAGGGATCAAAGACAGGGAGAAGGAGCTTGAGTAAATCCTGTATGCAATGCAGAGCAGGGTTTAACTCTGCCTGCATATGTGTGTCTGAGAGAGAGAGCGTGTGATTCTTTTTGAACTAGCTGTATAGCTTTCTTCATAGTTCAGGCACATTTTCAGCAGACAACACACTCTCTTTGACAAAATCTCACATGCGTCTATAGAAAAACCAATATGTTCACACATAGTATAGCACAAATATACAGATATGTGCATGAAGAGACGAGGGCACATCAGAAAGTTGCAAATATGCACAGAACAACTCACTCACTCACTCACCCAAGTCCATATGCGCACACACCCAGCACAGTGTTAACATTGATGCAACGTAAATCCACTGGATCAGTGGAAAGCCACCGCGGTAGCGTACATTTCATGTGCAAACACGTTTTCCTCTAAAAATCAATTTCCCAGACACTGATGTATGTTAAAAGGTTCCGCAACACTGTTCTCTGTCAGTTCACAAAGCAAGGCGTCAGCCTTTTGTGCCCGGCCAAGGACAGCCCTTCTCTGCTGTTAGCACAGAAGTCATGTTTTCCATGGATCAGGAGCTTTTTGTAGTTAATTAGGTACACACAGTTAGACAAATACAATGACACAAACACACACCCCGTGCACAGGCGTCCTACCCGATCCTATAGGACGGCGAGAATAGAACTAAAGAACAAGAGGTGAAAACTAAAATTCCCACATGCACAATCCTGTTTCCCTTTTTAAGGGCATAACAAAACGACGTAGATTAGGCAAATTAGACCAATAATGGATTTAAATGCAACGACTTTTGAAGGTTGCTGTGGTCAGAAAGGGCCAATAGATACATCGCATCACATCTGGTGATCACATGCCACGGGAGATGACTAGCTGCAAAAAAAGTGTCAAAGCACTGCTTCAACAGTCTGTGTGCAAAATTGAGTATTTATTAAAAGTATAAGACTAGAAGATGCAGAAACATTCCCCTTCTTCCTGTGTAGATTAGAATCAAACAGTTATTTTCAGGGATACATGGAACAGAGAAAGTATGAATATAGAGAAAAGGTCCGTATAGATATGCATACATATAGAGTGTAATTTTTTCAATGCATATTTTACCAAAGTAAAAGATTAAATCCAGCAGACTGCACTGGGGTAAATTTCTACGTTTTTAGATTTACTGCACTTGAAACACTTCAGCAACAACTGTACGACTGCACAGCTGAAGCCGAAGGTGGTCCAGCGTCAGCTCCTGTGTCGAAAGCTCATAATTTCTATCCACAGCCCCGCTTGTACTGGAAGTAGTTTTTCCACAGCATTACTTAAGGGCAATTATTTTCCCCCAGACTAGTTTAGCATAGCATTAGGCTGCATGTAAGGTGATTATGGCTAATGGTAGTCATTTTGTTTGGCCATAATGTGGCAGTGCTGGGTAATTGAAGGTGAGAGCAGGGTTGAGAGATAGCAATTTTTAACCTTTATGTGCTCAGGGAAGATTGAGCCTCGGTGCTCTTTTCCAGCCACGTTTTGACTGCCTGCTTACACAGTCAGTCAGTCAGTCTTTGGCAATCTGTTGTATCCCCTTGGGTGTATATCTACATATATGTTTATATGACCAAAGTTCATTTCTGTTGTGTTCCTCTTTGGAACTTTTCCAGAAATTTGAAAGTCCTCTCATACCTGGATGTTGTTCCAGCAACCAGAATATAATAATAATAAAAAGATAGTGAGAGATATTAAATGTTAAAGAAGGAAACACTTTGTGTTGCTATGCTAGCTACCCAGAAATCACTCCCTGTTAACCTTGAAGTGCGGTGCACAGGATTTACTTTTAATGAATTTCTTTCTGTAGCGTTTCTATTGTTTGCGGCAAACACTGGATTGCTTCATGAGGTTGTTCAGAGTCTAACTCTTTCGAGAAATACTCCAAATACTTCCAAAAGTTTGGAAATAAAGGAAGAGAATAAGCATGTTCACTAAGGAGGTAGATTAGAATTGGCACATTGTTATATTGAATTCAAGGACAGGCAAAATCTACTGTTATGATGTAGGTTGCATAGTGATGAAAATAGTTTTAGACTAACCCCTAAAATACACTGCATGCGGACCGGCTCCGGAACGACTACAGTGACCGCATAAATTCAGCACAGGGAAAGAAATCCGCTACAATTATGCATGAATTAGCGACATCTCGTGCATCACAAATGGATTATGTGTGAGTTATGTGCGGACGGCGGAATGTGCTGTCGTTCCGGAGTGGAGCCGTTCCGCATGCAGTGTATTTTAGGTATAGCACTTTTGCTTCATACAAACAAGGGTGAAGGGGGGAAACATTAACACTAGAATAAAGCAGGAGATATTGTGCACATATGTACGTATAAGTCACATAAATCAAGGCTTCATTTGATGGTGCCCAGTGGCGGACAGAAGTGCATTGTGTGTGCATTGTCTATTTCCACTTCAATATCCAATGCAACGGAAAAGCTAGTGTCCAGTACTTTAATTGCATGTACAATACTTTCTTACAAAGCAGTGTGTAGCATTATAGATTAAGAAATTCCCCCATATAAAGAACAGCAAGTGTAAAAAAACTGGATGATCAAAAAAATCTTTAAATCACTTTTGAGTTTTATTTGGCCGTTCACAGTAACGAAGCAGACATTTCTTTGTATGAAAATATTGCATATTATTACTTTAATCCTTCGCAGCTCTGTTAATTATCTTCACGCATGCAGTCGCGTACACGAACATACTGAGCAGCAGGAGGCAAACAGTGCCTCCCTGCCCGGCTGGGATATGAAGTTAATCCTCCTTTCTTAGCAGAGAGGAATAGCGGAGGTTTCTATCTGTCTCAGTCTGTCCAGCTGTCTCTCTCTCTCTCTCTCTCTCTCTCTCTCTCTGGTTCTTACTTGCAAGATAAGACTGCAGTTTTTTTTTTTTTTAGTTAAATGAGAAACTCTGTGAAGCAGATTCGTCTGTCTGCTGTGCAGCTGCTCGCTGGCTTCACAGGTCACTGTGTAGGTAACTTACGTGCAAACACACACCTACGCGTACACTCGCATATCTCTAGTTCAACGCCTGTAAGTTCCAAAGGAAGCGGCTTCAGACGCACTTGTAGCCACTACACACACACACATGCACAGACACACACACTCTCTGGGCTGGACTTTGTGAGTCAGTGTTTCAGTTTCTCGTGTCGGGAGATGGGAGGTGAAATGAGGTAAAGCGCTGGGACACTGTCTAGACCAGTTGACCTGTGAGACCTGCAGTCCAGTTATATATTCTGCTGCCTCTCTGCCTCTTCCTCCTCTCATCACCTCTGCTGCTGCTGCTCTTTTTCTTTTGCGTCTTGGTTTTTATGCCTTTCGTTCCATCTGTCCTCTCCTTTCGGCTTTGTCAAGTAAAATTCAAATTATGTAACCACTTAACAAAACAAAAAAACAACAACAACAAGGGGAAAAAAGAAGAGTTCAGTACACTGCTAGTGAGTAATTAATTTCACGCTGTGCATCTTATTGGACCCCTTTCTATTCATTGTTCTTTTTTACTCTGCACTTGCTGTACCCTGATAGTAACCTCCAGCTTCTCCTTTCGTCCTGAGGTTTGCCCCGTTACTTAATATATTTCATAAAGTCTAGAATAAAGTAAGAAAAAAAAAACACCTCTTGCCTAATGCTGGTAAATTGTGTGCATGTAATGCACATGTGCAACACAGTGGAAATATAGTGGATTGAACTTTGAAAAATGGAGGAAGAAGTATGAAATGAATACCACTTCTCGTATTGCCCATTATCTTTTAACACACCGCTATAATGCCGTGTGATGCCATGACAACGCCGCAAACAACTCCTCTGTCTGTTTGAAAAACTTTTCAAATCAAGGCCTTCAATTACCCTTTTTTTTTCCCTGGAGTCCCCACTGGACTCGAGGATGTTTTTCTATATTCTGTCCATATTACCTCATTCTCTCGCTTCCCTCCTCCTCCTCCTCCTCTGGACAACAGCTCAGCTACTTTGATTTTTCCTTCTTTTGTGCTAGCTGCTCACTGTTCCACTGCAGGCTCTATGTAGTGTGTTTTAAATATCAGACTGATTTTTTTTCTTCCACCCATACCGGAGAGACTTCCGCCATCTCGGCTCCGCGGCAATAAAACAGAGTTGAACTTGACCTCGTGCTTCAGAGAAAGACGGAAAGAGAGAGAAAGAGAGACGAACTTACCGACCACAGCTCTTCCACCTCTTAAGATTTCAGTCTTTCGTCGGAATGTGTGCATCCAGCTCTTAACCTTTACTGCTGAGAGCTTTGCAGAGAATGCTGCACTTTAAGGCATCGCTAATGCATTAGCATTAGCTCATTTTCATCCCCTCACACAATGGTATATTCTGACGTGACTTTGCTCGTGATCAACCTCTGTGCAGTCTGCCCGGGGATTCAACTCGGCGGGTCAGGGACGGCCGCACGGTACGGGAGGATCCCCTCGTGGGACCTCTCCCTAGCTTTGGCTGGCCTCCGCCGGGCGCATTTCCTCCGCAGCGGTGCACCGTGACCAGCTCTGGGTCGGCTTGGAAAGGCTCGGGGGCGAAGCTGCCCGGACCTCGCCGCTTCCTGGGGCCCTGGACTTACAGTAGTGCTCGCTGCGCCCACTCCGCGACTGTCGAATCGCAACTTATCGCGACTTTCACTTCCTCCCGCAACAAAATCGCAACAAAAATGTAAAAGGCACCGCAACTTTAACCACAATTTTTTTTGAAAACCTCATTCAACATCAGGCATTTTAGGCCGCAACTATTTCAAAAAAGGCCAGTGAAATCCTGGTGGGACTGATATCATTTCGGTTATAGACTGACCCCAGCCCGCATCACAGAAAGGCATGTTGATGTGGCCCACACCGAAAAAAAAACGTTTGGGGACCCCTGGTTTAACTGAATCAAATTGTATAGGTGATAGCTGACATAAAATGAAGTTTTTAATAAGTGTAAACTCTGCTGTATTGTTGCATATTTACCCTCAGAGTATGCATCAGTGGCTTTTCTTGATGATTAGCACAACACATCACATTTTATTGTTGCTTTTATCCAAGCATGTCCATGATAATGGTTATACTTTAAAATTGTGCAGTGTTTAACATAAGTTCAACTTCAGTTTCAATCATTTTCCGACTATTTGGGATGTAATTACTGTGTGTGTGTGCCGGCTGATGCATACTGTAATGCATAAGAGCAGTGTGTGTACAGTAGATGACGCTTTCCTCTGTAATGAAGTCATTCCTTTAGTATGATTGGATTTAACAGTAATTGCCAGTTGGGAGTATCAAGGATTTTAAGTTATTTATACAGAATTCTGCAGCGGCTGCAGAAAACACTCACTTCTAATTAGCCATCCATTAGCTGTCCATTCATAAGTCATACATTGAACACAGCGCTGATTAACAGTTTAACTGTGTTATTATTTTGTGTATGAGAACATCCTGTGCTGTCTTAATGCTTATGTAGCAGAATTCATAAAATATGATGCGGGAATATTCGATAAAAAGAAATTTCAGGGTTGTTGAAAGGTGTGCCGCGAGTGAAGGCCACGGAAGAACATCCTACTTCGAACTGTGGAGGATTTTCTGAACTCACATGATGGGTAAACACAGGGAGACAGACAGGGAGACAGACAGGCTGCGGTTCTGTCGCAGGAGTTGAAGCGTTAACGCCGGGATCCTCCGAGTCGAAGTCATCCATAACTGAGTCTTAATAGAGTCACAGGGTGGGAGGAAGGAACTTTATATCGCATACTGCCAAGCATGAAGGACTGCATTAACATACACACTTGCTGACAGTGTAAACGGCCTTCATACAGACACACACACACATACACACACCAAAAAAAAAAAACTTGCAGCACCCTCTCTCTCGCTCAATCAATGCCTCTCTCTTACACTGTCACACACTCAGCGCTCTCCATATGTCTCTGTGGCGCACACACACACACACACACACACACACACACACACACACACACACACACACACACACCCTTGTGACTGTGGGGTCAATAAATCTCCCCATTAGCATTGAGATGTCTTCATCATAGTCAGTGTTGTGGAGCTGCCGCCGTGACTCCATTTCATGCCTGGCTTAATGCATATTTGACCTTGGTTTGACTCACACACACACACACACAAACACACACACACACACACACACACACACACACACACACACACACACAGGGCAGAGACACACCCACATCTCTATACAAAACCCCACATATTGAAAAGTCTGCATGCAAACGTACACACTTGTATACAAAGCAGGAACACACACACACACACATCTATGGATATATGAACTTACACATTTGCATTCAAACACACACATGTGACCTTGGAGGCAGATGCAGGGAGCCTTGGGAATTTCTCAGAGTTTCGGAGACAAAGGAATTGTGTGGGTGTGTGTGCATATATTTGTGTCTGTGATGGCTGTGTAGTTTTGTGTGTCTGTTTATTGCATGTTTGTATTAATCTGTGCATTCTTGTTCACAAACGTTTGTATAAGTTTGTCGTCAGTGGCCACCAAAAAAAACAGCAACTAACTCAGCTAAACTAAGACACAATACAAACACATTCATTCTGTCTACAGACTGTGCACCAGCACGGCGTCTCCTGCTGGCAGTCAGAGAGTAAATGTCAGTGAGTTTGAAAAATGCTTTTGGGAGGTTCAGGAAACAACAGGCCAGTTCACAGACAGGTAGTTTGCAGCTCAGCTGGAGTGTAAACCTGACTGCGCAAATAACATTAACCAAACACAGAGAAAGGTAACTTAGTGAGTCTTTAACATCCAGCCAGGATTCTTTCTCTCCTAACGCTAAAGGGGGGGCTCGACCGATACGTAGGGGTGCAGAAAATAATAGCTTTTTATGACTTCAGTTACTTTATGAGGAGGTTCTCGTTTTTTCAATAAAACACAAAAGTAAATTAGCCGTCCGATGCAGGATTCGAAACCGGAGTCAGCTGCAGCGAGGACTATAGCCTCCACACACGGGACGGCCGCTTAACCCACTACACTACCGACCGCCCCAATATAAGTCAATGGCAAAAAATGTTTCACGTGCAAAGGTGACAGATTCAGCACCGGACCGCGCCAATAACCACATAATCTAAAAAGTGTATTGTCTTTATTCCATATGTATAATTAATAAAAACAAACAACTATGCATTGGCAACATTGTTTCGGATCACAACATCATAACCTTATTACATATATACATTAATAAAATAGGCTGTAAAGTGCACACACCAATGATTCTGATCACAAGTCAAAAATGGAATTGATACTTTAATTAATAAATTAAAAATATGTTGGTGGTAACTCTTGAATAAGCTCGTGGGAAGATGATGATGATTGTGAGGTTCTCAGTTGTCCAGGTCATCTTTGTTTGTGAGGTTAAATCTGAAGCAGCTGACTGACTGACTGACTGACTGACTGACTGACTGGTGAGGAAACCCAGGTTACATCTTCAAGGTTCTATGTACAACCAAGTCAAGTTGTCCAAGATTGAACTCTTCTCAGAGTTGCTCTTTAAACCTTTACACAGAGTTTAAGTCGCCATAATCAGATATCTTTGTATATCTATAGGCAAGAGACAAAGTTTTTCTGGTTTAGAGTCCAAAAACTGATTTGAATGAGCTTTGCTTGCAACACTCCCTGTGGAAAGAAAAAGAGACCCATCAGAACCCATCAGCTATCATCTGATGACAGTTATCCTTCAGAGATGAGCAGAAATGTGTCTGCAGGGGAGTCTTGTCCTTAATATCCCTTATATCCATTTTCAGGAAGCCCAGGAACAGTCCTCCATCCTGCACTACTTTTTATTTTGACTTCTGTGCATTATGAGGACGCAATAATTATGTTTCTCCTTAAAACACATTTGACTAAGTGAATCAGAAGATTAAGCGGTACAAAGCAGAGTTTATAAAGGCGTATGTGATATGACGAAGTGAAGGAGTTCTCAGCTGAACTTTTCTTTTCGGAGGCAGTGTGAAGGCGGAATGTAAAGTACAGCCCGGTTCTGTTTCAGCGAGCACAGAGTTTGTGTTTGTCCTGACCTCTCCTCTCCTCTCCTCGCCGCTGCTTTCCTCCTCACCTCTTTACTCCTGTCCTCCCTTCACCTTTCACCCTCATCTGTCTGCCGTCCCGTGTCTCACTGCATCCTCTGCCTGCCTGTTTTCATTATTCAGATATTTCTCTGTCTTCACTCTCTCTCTCTTCTTTCCCCTCCTCATCCTCCTCTCCGTTCATCTCACTTCTTCCCATTGCACTCTTTTATTAGCTCCTCCTCTCACACAACAGGACCTGTCAGCTGCTTTTAATCCACTCAGCGTAACACCAATTAGAAACCTGCCTTCTTTTTTTTCTTTGTCTCGACTGCACACACACACACACACACACACACCTACGTAACACACACACAAGTAGGTGTGGTAGAGTGACCCATGTGGCCGACTCATTCTTCATTTGTTCAGAGAAGCCAATGTTTAGATTCACACTCTCACACTTACGTTGTGAGGTCTGGCTGGCTGTCACATGAGAACATTACATCACACAGATGTCTAATAATATAAACGTATCTCTCCTCCTCCTCCTCCTTTCACCTTTGTCTTGACACATTTTTTTGAAAGCACATCCATTTTCTGATTTATCCCAAAGAAGTTAAGCTACGAAATGTGATCTACCCAACAGCATGGAGAATACTTCTTCCTCCGCAAAAAGTCTTCTGATGCAGCTCATGACATGTGACACTCCTTCATCAGTCCCTCCAGAAACCTCCATCTATCCCTTCATCTGTCCTGACTAACAGAGGCCCACCCACCCGTCCAATCAGTCCGTCCATCCCTTAATCCAAGGAGAAACATCCTAATTACCTGTCCCAGCGACCGATCTGATCTCACTACAGTGCGTGTGTGTGTGTACGGGACATGGAGGGGACGTCTGTTGTCATGGTAACATATTCGCTCTATCTCTGTTTTTTTTTTTAACAGACAGCAGCCAGCCATCGCTCGCCCAGCCCTCTCTGACCCTGCAGAGTTTTCCCTACGGAGGCTGCGAGTCCGTGGAGCTCTCCTACCAGAGCGGTATGTGCACACGACCAACGGTAACGTTAGAGAGTCAGTTTGTTACCGCAGTCGGTAAGTTAGTTGTCAGTTTCATTGTTACAGTACAGGAGGTATTTCGATAGACCAGTCAGACAGTAAGTCTGCAGGTAGTTGGGTAGAGCTAGTCAATTGCCAGTCGGGTAGTCAGGCCGAGCTTTGTTTGTCCCATCACGCAAGTTAGTTGGTTAGTTAGTCAGTTCGTAGTCAGTTACTGACTGTTTACATAGTCACTAAGTTAGTTGTTCCATTGGCCGTTCATATCAATGATTAGTCAGTCAGTTAGTTAAAGCTAATGTATGCTCATTAGGCCTCACACAGGAGACGACATGGAGAACTTTTCCTGTGACTTCTCCTGCATCACAGCTGTAAACAGGAGCTCTCAGACGTGCTGAGCAACTGTGTTTATGATTTATGCATCACTGTTAGGACATTCATTAAAGAGAACGTAGCCTGCAGGGACATATCAGTTTCACCACAGTGATGGAGTTTAGGCTGCAGAGGTGAAACAGCTTGATCTCAGTATGTTTCTGACTGAAGGATTTAGTGCCACTAAACAGACTTTAACATGCCGAGTTGTATGTACAGTGTTACTAGTAATAACAGTAGTTATTGTTATTGTATTATCAGGATCTTATAACAAGTCAGACTCACTCACTTACATATGTTTTATGTGCCTGCAGGTCAGTTCCAGGCGGGCCAGTTCCAGCCGGCTATTCGAGTTGCCGACCTCCTCCAGCACATCACCCAGATGAAGTGTGGACAGGGTTATGGTTTCAAGGAGGAGTATGAGGTGAATACACACACACACACACACACACACACACACACACACACACACACACACACACACACACACACACACACACATGGAGGCTTCTAATGAGAACAGCAGTAAAAGAGGCATCAATCATTTTAGATCAACATTACAAGCAGCTATTAATAAAAAAAGGTCAAAGGTCAGCTGCTGCAACACTCAGATAATAGGTATCATAAAATGTTTGTGTGTCTGAATATAGCTCATGAGTCAGATTGAGATGGATTTTCTTTTATAATAAGCACATGGCTGTTACAAAGCTTGACTGGCACCACGTCTATGATATGGATTGTTTGTGGTTTACCACCACTGACTGACGGACCGCCCCCCGCACATTCACCTTATCAGAGGCTTCGTAATGCAGCCATGTGCTGCAGTGTCTTTGTGCAGACTTTGTACAATAATAAATAAATAATGATAAATTCAGGACTGGATCCGGGGCATCACAAGACCTCAGTCTTGTGGTTATCGTCACTACCCTAGCCCGGGGATCTGACATGCTTCAGCTGCTCTCCATGACCCCCGAACAGAAGTCAGCAAAGAGCTGCCAAGTTTGAAAAACTCCAAAAACAGTTTGGACTTTTTTTTTTACATTGCACCATAACAAACTGAACGTTTCCCAGAGGAGCAGGTTATCATGTTTCAGTTTAAGATTGAGTGAATCATTCGTTCATATTCCATAACCACCTCTCCTTGTCAGGGTCATGGTGGGGGGGCGGCTAACATAAAGCGGGAGGCGGGGTTCAACCCTGAACAGTTCATCGCCTGCATGTCTTTGGACCGTGTGAGGAAGCCACAGTGCAGAGAACCCATCCAGTTAATTATTAGAAAATAAAATGAATAAATGATGCAGCGGCACCACAGCTTTGTAATT